>JAXFYN010001016.1:0-24022 GCA_036172215.1 Camellia granthamiana
GTTGAACCGGTGACCCGTCCACCCAATCACTTTTCCGGTTCGCTCACCGGTCCGGATTTGAAAACATTGATCTGTAGGACGGTCGATTTTTCTCTCGTCTTTGCGAAATATATAATATATAATTTATATAATATTTTTTATATATATAATACAAATTAAGTTTTTATATATATAACTATTAATTTGTAATAAATTTCATATATTAAATTTCTTTTACACTCATTTTTAATTTAAAACTTTCATTATAAGTTAAAAAATATATATATGTATTAATTATAACGGAATAGAGTGATTTTAGAAGTAGATTATAAATTTTAAAATTTAAATCGCAATTAGCAGATAAAATAGTATAAATTAATGCAAATCGATAGAATTTTAGCAGGTTATGCAGTATTTTGCTTTGTCCTAGTAATAAACTGCATGTGAGGATGGTAGTTTTGTAATTATGGAAACTTTCACAGGTTATTTTCGGGTGTCTCTATTTACACACTATATTTGATCTCAAGGCACACCATTAATTAGGGGAAATTCTATTTCCACGAACATAGTTAGCTCAGGGCACACACTTAATAAAATATTAATTTAATGACAATTATATCATAAATAAAAATGACTATAATAGACATCCGGCAACATTCATAATATTATATGAAAATTTTTTCCGTATACATCTTTTAAGAATAAAAAAACTCAATATACACCTTTTGAGTTAAAAAGAAGAAAAGAAAGTAAACCTTAGTTTTTCTATTGTTGTCACATTGCTGAGAGAGATTACTTTTTTTAAAAAAAATTTTAATTTTTTATTTTTGAGATTCAACTCAAATTAACTAAGAAGATTGAAGAACTATGTTAAGGATTGTTAACCAGCGAAGCACAACCCTCAAAAAAATAGTGAATGTGCTCTGCTCTTTGATTTATGATTGATTATTTTTTGTTTATCTTCTTATCAACATAAAATGCTCTTTGGTTTATAATTGAAGAACTGGATTGAGGAACTAAAATTAATTAAGAAGATTGAAGAACTAGGTTGAGGATTATTATTATTATTATTATTATTATTATTATTATTATTATTATTATTATTATTATCTAAGAAGTGAGGTTTTCCAATAGGGGACTGGGTCAACTCGACCCAAGATTGAAGGCGAAAGTGTCAGGCTGAATTTTTGAGAATGAGAACCATTGCTGTTTGTAACAACCCCCATACCGTTTACCGATAAATTACTGAATTACCTACTGATTATTGCTAAACTGGACTGCTTATGGCAAATAATTGAACTAATTGAAGTACTGAACGGACTGATTGAAAACTGGAACTGAATTGACTGAGCATATCTATTGTATTGCATTTTTATCTTTTCGATTATTCGATTATCTGTTGGTATGTTTATATTTAAATTGCGAATTGAAGGCCTTATCGGCGGCCGAACCCAAAATTGATTGGTGTTCCATGATTAGTGGCATTTATGTGATTTTATGGTGTATGTAATTAAAATGTGATTAGGTATGATTAAATTAGATTAAATATTGATAAAAGGCAAAGTTTGACTTATTCACCAAAATGCCACCTAGTGGCCACTACTTTAGACAAATTTGAGTCTTGTATATACTTAGGCAACTACTCCTCAGCCCCTTATTCTTGCTATAGCCGACCTTAGAGTAAGAGAGGGAGAGAATTAAGAGGGAATTGGGTTCAACTTGTAGAATTACTTGGGAATTGAAGATTGATTTCAAAATTGAGCTCTTAAACCTTGAATACAAGACTAAGGTAGGACATTCATCTTCTTGTTGTTGTCATAGAGCTAATTCTTGCATGATTCATGTTTCATTTTAGAATTAAGGCATGTTGTAGCTCATACATGGTGAATTATGCTAGAATTCATGCATGCATGTTTGAAAGAATGAGATTTGAGTTGAGTTCATGGTAAATTGCACATGCATGTTCATAATTAGGCTTGAGTCCATGATTTCACCATGTTCTTGAAGAAATGAGTTCATTTGAACAAGAATTTGAGCTTTGAAATAGTTTAATTTTATGCATGTTTGCATTTCTCCATGTTTATGAAAAATGGGTTTGAATATGGTTTTAATTGACTCACCTTGGGGGGCTTGAATTCATAAGTTGAGCTTTGAAAATTGTTATACATTGAATTTAGATATGTTTTCCAGAATTTGGGCCCAAGAGGTCGAGTTTAGAGTGGTTGAATGCTTGGTTTGAGCTTGGGAGGCAAATCTGGAAATTCCAGATTTGGCTTCCTCGCTCGAGCGAAGGATTCCTCGCTCGAGCGAGCACCTTTGTCCAGGGCTCCGCTCGAGCGAGCATCGAGCGTCCATCGCGCGTAAAATCACAGCATCCAGTATTTTTACTGTTCGACAGACCGCTCGAGCGAAGGATTCCTCGCTCGAGCGAAGCCTTTGATTTTGGAAGCTCGCTCGAGCGAAGGAAGGCTCGCTCGAGCGAGGCTCCTATTTTTAGCAAACTTTGCGAAATGTTTTCTAAGTGTATTTTTGCATCCTCATCCCATTCTAGGCATTCTTAGGCCTAGTTTAAGGCATCTTAATGAGGATATAGATGTAGAACACACCAAGGCAAATTAGGGATTAAGTTATGTCATTTCCCAACTGTGTAGCTTAGTGTGTGTTCAACCTGTGAACTGTGTAGGGTTGGCGACTGAGGAGACACGCTCTAGCATACTGTAGCCCAAACTCAGTGAGTAACAATTGTGTAAAGATATGTTCAAATGTTTATCTTCCGAATACTGAACTGTTTACTGAACTGATATTGTTACTGAATGAATGTATGTCCTTTATTTCTGAACTGTACTGTGGCATTCTTAGCACCTACTATTTACTGTTACTGTTACAAAGATCTCTGTCGGTTCCCTTGTTGGAACCACTACTGTTTACTGATTGATGGCCATCATTACTGTTCGGTCTTTTAGGACCTACTGTTACTGATATGCTAATGGATGTACCACATATGACTGTTTACTGTACTGAACAACTGATATACTGATTGAATTGAACTGTTTTCATTACTGTAAGGACATTCATTCTAAACCTCTTTACGCATTGTGTTATTCACTGGGCTTTAGCTCACTGTTTATATATATATGTAGGTGCTCAGCCACCAGATCGGAGCTAGGAGCATGGGTTAGATGCCAGTTTTGTCAAGCCAACCAATGTGCCTCACTGCGAGGTTCCGAGCCTATCATGCTAAGGCTTAGGGGTGTTTTAGTATTTCCCCTTTTTGCACTGTCTCACTGCTTTGTAATAACCGAATGGATTGTATAGACTGAATGTTCACTGTACTGTTGAGTGGGGATTAAGTTCCTGTTTCACTGAATGACATGTACGTATATGTACTGTTCTGTAAATATGCATGAAAAATCTTTTGGCATACAGACTGTCACAGCTCAATGAACATTATTTATTTACTGTATTGGCTTCCGCCAGGCCCTGAACTCTGTTTTACTGTACTACTGTTAAGCAGGCCTTCGGTAATCTCAGATTACTGGCCGGTTACGGTGCTAAACCCATAGGGCCGGGTTTGGGTCGTGACACTGTTGGAGAGTGAATGGGATGATATGATACATGCAATACGAACGATTCGCACTCATTGATTCCTTGAAATCAACACTCGATTAATTCTCCAGCCAATGGTAAGTGTGAAGAAACCAAACTAAATAAATACTCAAAAAAAAAAAAAAAAAAAAAAGGAAGAAGCTAAGATTGAGTGCTCCCATGGTGTTTTCCTTACTTATAGCGATCTAAGGTTTTGGGTTTGGTCAATTCCTTATATATGTTTAATGTCTACTTAGGTCAATTTATTTTATTTAATTTTATTTCTCTGCATATCTCTTTGGTTTATGATTGAAGAATTGGGTTGAGGAATTAAAATTAATTAAGAAGATTAATTGAAGAACTGGGTTAAGATTTTTTTTTCTTTTCTTTTCTTTTCTCTGAGAATGGAGGTCTTCAATAGAGCAAAATTCTTCATTGTGGATCTTTACTTTGACTGTTGTAGCACTGTGAGTCTACAAATTTTCAAACCGAAGCAGTAGCAGTGCATGTGAAAGAAGGGAGAAGTGTGTGTAAGGAGGGTTGAAGGGTTGTGTGTACAATGAAATGAGTGAAGGATATAATTGATACATTTAGTGTGTGGATTGAGAAAACTAATTAATAATTAAATTATAAAGTGTGTATACTGAGAAATGATTTGAATTGAGATAATTAAGTGTGTGGAAATAGAATTTCCCATTAATTAGTTATTTTTTATTACAATAATGACCTTACCTAAAATGACCAAAATGACCACAACTGAATACACACCTTAGTTAAATATACATCCAAATCCTAACCTTAACCCTTATCAACCCTAACCCCAAATCATTGTCTCTGTCGTCGTTTCCATCGCCGGCTCCGACATCAAAGTCTGAACCCTAACCTTAACCAGCGTCAACTACGCCTTTCTTCTGCCGCCACCCTCTCCCTAACCACTCTCCTCTTTCCCCTGTTGCTTCTTCCTCCACAGCCTCCTTCTCTTTGCGTCGCAGTCCCTTCGTTATCGGCTTATCCTTTCACCGCTGCCTCTACCCTTTTGTCACAGAACCCTCTCCAGCTCCCTCCTTTGTCTGAAAACCCTAGCGTCCACTGCTGCCACCGCCACCGCTACCTCTTAATCACGATCTCTCTCTCTCTCTCTCTCTCTCTTGCGATCTATCTTTGTCTCTCTCTACAGTGGATGAAGGCTTGCAATGAAGGTAGAGATGGATTGTGATGGCAGATCTGGGCGATGGGGTTGATTGTGACGGTGACGGTGGAGGCAAGGCTGTTAGCAGTGGCGAAAAGAGAGTATGGTTGTTCGCAGTGGTGGAAGTTATTGGTGGCTGGAGAAGAAAGTTGCAGTGGTGGTCGAAGGTTGGTGGTGGTGAGGGAGAATGATGGTGAAATGGTTAGCGTTAATGGTGGTTACTAGTGATGGTTGCTGCCATCGATGGTAAGTGTTTAACAGTTGGTTTTTTTTTTTTTTTTTTTTTTTTGAATTTGAGGTATGTACTAAGTGATGTGGGACTAAGGGCAAAAATGGAACATTGTGGTATGTGTTGAGAAAAATTATTTTTTCAAATTATTAAAAGTGTGAACTGAGTAATGGTGTGCCTTGAGACCAAATGTGATATGTAAATAGAGGCACCCGTTATTTTCATTGGAATTATTGGACATGAGAGAGTGTTTCCTAATGTTACCCGTAGGCGAGGGTTTGGATTCCCAACAGATTGAGAAATGACTTATTCATCAAATTTGTGGTCACTTGAATCACTTAAATTTGTATCAATTAGATGATCTGTAAGATGATCAGTTTTACTCTCGTCTACCGCAGTTGTCATCCTATTATCTAAATGATTAGTCAATTGACCTATTGGACGACCAATATGAACAAATTTGAACAATTTGAACGATACCAAATCAACGGAGGTAACATTATTGTTACTAATATTCTACTAACCACTTGAGTCACACGCTTATATTTAATCAAATATTTAATAATTTATTTAAAATTTTTAATTTTTTTTATTAAATTTACTTTCTGTCACCAATTTAATTAATTAATTAATTATTTTTTTTGAATTCGTGACTGATATGTAAAAGAGTTAATTTTAGTTTTATTCTCAAAATTATACTTTTGTTTTAATTTTATTATTAAATTATTAATTTCATCAGTCCGTTTTGATAATTGCCTTTTTTCAGTAAACTTTTTTATTATAAAAAGATGTATAAAAAAAAATAAAGAAGAGAGTTGATTTTTTTATTTTTGATAATTGGATTTTGACTTTTTAGCTTAAAATATTGAATTCTCAAAATATACCTTAGTGTCTTATTTATTTTTATTTTTTTCAATTTTGTGTTAATGTAGTCCAATTGAAAGCAATTATATGACTTAATAACAGTTGAAGCCTAATTTAATGGACATAAATGTTATTTCAGAATTTGAACAATTTAAATCATACTATAAAATACTTGTTATATTCTTATTATTTTGAATAGGGTTGGGTTTATCTCACATTCATATTTCAATATAAGAAAATTTGAGGAGTCCATATGGTCCATCGCGGATCCTATTTTGATGATTCGAACATTTCATTTTATAAAGCTCTCAATCACACCCCACAACCAATTTAATGTATGTTTATTTGTACGAATTAAGTTATCCAAGTCATAAAATTATTTTCTTGCCCATCAAATTATGATTTAATAATGATTTATTCATGTCATCAATTCCAAGTTGGATCATATAGATGGATAGAAATAAAAAAAAACACTTCAACAACTAAATAGACAAATCAGTAGTTTAAGTATGAAATAGAAAAATCAGCGATAATTTAGGAGATAAAAGTGAAATTAACCCAATATAAAAAGCCAATTAAAAATATTTAGGTTGTCATTGGATAAAAATTTAAGATGAAATTTATGGTACAAAGAAAAAGAAGAAAGACGATAAAATGAAAATTAATATATATATATATAATTCATATTTCATTCATTATTTTTTTTTTCCCCTACAAATTTTTAATCAAAACACAGCCTTTTTTTGACTGGATTGAATTTTCCAAAGAATGACAATTTTTGTAATAGCAGTTCCATTATTGGAGAAGCCGTAATCTAAGATTATACCTAAAGTTGACCTATTTATTCATGCAATTCTATTATGAATACAAATTAAGTGTTGGTTGAGAATTAGTTTTTTTTAATAACTTTTTAATTTTTACAAAAAAAAAAAAAAATGTATAAAATGTGGAGAAAATGGTTTGATAATTTGAGATTATTTTTTTGACTACAAATTTTAAACAAAGCCTAAATATAGAAAAGAACATATAATTCATATCAATTAACAAGATTATATGTGTTGGATTCTAACTTTTAAACTTATTCTTTAATAGTAACTTTGTTATACCTAAACAATTCTTCCTAAATTTATCAGAACTGCAGATAGTACCCTTCAACCCTAATTCAGACCTTAATTTAATTTATCTGAAATAGTATCTACTTGTTGGAGAGAGAATCATGAGGCGGTGCGGAGGAAAAGTTATTAGTTGGTCTTGTTATATAATGTCTTGATAATATTGTGATTGGTAAAAAAAATGAGACTCACGAATTTATATTAAATAATTGAAAAATATGAAAAAACATGATGAGTTGTAATTGGTGAGAGATACACTTATGTGGCGCTCTGAATCAACCAATAATTTTTGGCCCAGTAAGTTTCGACAACTGTCTTGTGCCGACACAAGATGGAGCAATTATATCATACAATTTGATTAATATTTTGGGTTGTTTGGTGCAATTTATAGAGCAACTTATAGTTTTATATTTTTAAAATTTGAGTCAAATTATTTTATATAATTTTTACTTAGAGTTTGGCCCTGTTTGGTAGGGCTTATTTCCAGCTTATTTCAGCTTTTAGCTTAATTTAAACTATTTTGATGTGTTTGGTTCAGCTTAACAATACAGCTTATAGTTTTTTGTAAGTCAAAAATTAACTTATTCTTTGAGTAGGGGAGGAGAAACTTAAATTATAAGTCAAAAATCAGCTTATCTTCACAATTATAAGCTATAAGCTGTTAAACTATAAGTTATAATCACTTTCCTACAGCTCTGCCAAACGTGGCCTTTATGATGTTGAAATAGCTTAACAAATATAAAAAGTTTTCCACAATTTTAACATAATTAATTTGATTTTAAAATTTTTTAATTCATCATAATATTTAGTCTCATTTTGATTAATAATTTGTTAATCAAATGAATAAAAAAAGTAGTGTTATTTTTTTTAATAATAAAATGTATATTTATTTTTATTTATTTTTTATATTTTCATATCATCTGTGTTAAGTTCAATTCCTTTGACCTTCATAAAAAAGAAAGTTGGTGTAATTTTGTCTAAATTGTAAGGTTTGTTGTTGTTTCAGAGAAGGTCAGTATAATTTATTATTATTTTTTTAATGAGTAACTTTAACCAGCTCTCCCTATCTAATACGGAGTTTTATGAATAAATTTAACAATAATGATTCATCCCCCTTTTTCCTCCACCCCCTTTGACCCTCTCTCTCTCTCATTGGTTACTTTTTCTTTTTCTTTTTCTTTTTTTTCCTACTCCTCCAATCACCCCCCGCCACGTGGCAAAGGGGGGTGAGGGGGTGACCCCCAAAAAGGGATCCCAGGCATTATTCTAAATTTAAATACAAGTAATCACTTACAAACCAAAGTATCAATTAACCAAGTGTTATCGAGTACTCCATAAGAATTGTACATGGGAAGGCCAAATATTGTACCATAATGGGTGGACAAACACCCCCCACCAGTAAGAATATATGTGTTATTCTAAATTTGATTTGACTTTAGGGGTTGTTTGAGGTGTCTTAAATAAGTACACTTTTTAACTTTTTAGACTAAAAAGTTGAGAAAAAAAAATAATTGTTTGGGATAACCTTTTATCTTTTTACAAAAAAATATTTATTAAATATTGTATAAAATGACAAAATTACATTTTTACCCCTATGAAGTAGATTCATCAATGACAGGCGGCAGAGGATAGTACGGCTTGGTTGAAATGGTGCAAGAGGCTTCACGGGTCCCATTTCGATAATTCGAACAGTTGAATATGTAGAACTCATTGAGTACTATATGTCTATGAAAAATTACTTTAATCGGATATTGATAGCTATATGATCAAAACAGTTTTGTATGAAATTAATGGACTGTGAAAAATAAACGGCTAAAAAAAATCTGATTTGATCACATAACTATCCATATCCGATCAAAATGTGATTTTTTACAGGCATATAATACTCAACGAGTTCTACATATTGACGGTTCGGATTATCAAAACGGGACTCGTGGTGGGCTCCCATGGGCCCAACATTACCCTCCAACTTAATGAGAATATATATCTAATTTTCTTTTTTTGTTCCTTTGACAGACCGGTCCCGTACTTTTTGACATCAATTCAGTACCTGTCAACTCGTTGGTTTTTGTATTAAAATATTGTGTAAATTAATTTTTTTATATTTTTAATTTGTGAATAGTGATAACTTTTTAACTTTTTAGATTTTTTCTGGTATGCCAAACCAGGCCTTAATCTAGTCATTTCAAATTTAGTCCTAATTTTTTCTTTTAATATTCCAAATCAAGCCCACTTAACCCAATAGACAAAAATCAAAATTAATATTTTATAAATAGACGGGTCATGCCATACTAAACTAAAATATCTTATCTCAACTCTAAATTGAAAGTTAAATAGGCATAAAATCTCAACCTAGTCTTACTCTATGAGCTAAATATTTTTTCTAAACCTAAAAATAGCGCGCTGGGTAAGCCATTAGGCCCATAACCAGCCCGATGTTTAACCCCTTAGGTTGTATTTGGTTCAAAAAGTTAGGAAGGAATTTAAAAAAGAAAAGGAAAATAGTGTGTGAAATATAAATGAAATATAATTATATTTATTCACATTTTACTTACCTTCTCTTTTCTTTTTCTTTTCTTTTTTTTAATTTTTAATTTTTAAATCTTTCTCTAAATGCACGAACCAACCTTAATGATGTACCTTGTGTTGGTGATGGATATTTTCGCATTTTAATGATATGATACAAGTTGCAAATTAAAGATTTGGGGTTTGGTTGGGCGTGGGCTATGACTTTTATGCCTAAATTAAGATTGGGCTTACTTTTCTGTTAGCCCAGCCCAAAACCTACCCTAGCCCACTGTTATTCCATCTCAGGAAATCCAACTCTTTTAAGAGGACCGATATTTTAATCCCTTTAAATTTAACTATGTTTGGATTTGGAATATTTGTGAAGAAAAAAGAAAAGAGCGAATAAGAAAATAAAAATGTGTTTTGTTTGGGAAAATAAGAAGAAAATGAACAAATATTTGTAAAAAAAAAAAAAAATCACTTTTTTCTTTTTGTTTGGTTAACCCATAAAAAATTAATTAATTTCAATTTCATTTTTTAATTTAAGATTTAGACATAACAAAATTTGAAATTTAAGTGGAAGGACTTCGTATTTGAAATTTTTTCAAGGTTGGATTTGAAAATGGCCAAATAAGGCCTTATGTTGGATGGATTGAGATGAATTTGAGATGACACGTATCTTCTTACTATGTAGTGCAAATTTGGCCCGGGGTTTGTCCACATCTAGTCATCATACTTTGCTTGGTATTTACCAATAATTATCGCTCATCACCGGCTATAAAGGCAAAAACTAACAAATACTCTTGAAGTGTTGCTTAATATTAAAAATTGTGTAAAAAGTGATTTGAAAATGATGATAAAGTTAAAGTAATCATAAAAATGAAGAAAATATAAAGTAGATAAAGGGGGAGTTTGGGAAGAGGATTGGGTCAACATAGCTTATTAAAAGATAAAATAGACTAAAATAACTAATAAGAAAATGTCACATCCAACTCTTTTTATTTTTTCTCTTACAACTATTAAATTAACTAAAAAAAAGCCAACCAACTTCCCCAACACAACTATTTTAGTCAGGATAAAATAGCCAACTAAAATAATCAACTTTCCAAACAAGGTCAAAGTTATAAATACAAAATATAGAGAGAATTAAGTTCTTCAAGAACTTATATTTGATTTTTCAGGAACCTTTAAATATATATATTCATGGGTATTTTGGAAAGTTGGTGAAAAGTTGACTTTTTGACTTTTATTGATTTTTTTGTCTTTTAGTCGATAAAAAATATAAGAGATGATGTAGCTTAAAATGAGTTAAAAGTTTAAAATTAACTTTTAATCAACTTTCTAAATGAGCCCTCAAGTTTAATCTTGTTATTTATTCAGTAATTTAACTATACATTCCAATAGGGGTGAGCAACGGATATACCGATCCGCCAAAACCGACCAAACCAAACCGATCCGCTGCATTTTGGACGGATGCGTGATGACGAGCGGACGGTTGCGGATTGATTTTCTCCAATCCGCCAGTTTGGCGGACGGATGGCGGATTTGAGGTTCCTTTGGCCGCAACTGAACCGCCAAACCGCGAACACCCTTAATAATTTAAAAGACTTTGTGTTTTCAATTTGTTTAAATATTTTGTTTGTGTTTTCAATTGAAAAAGAGTTTAAATATTCTGTTGAAAAAAAGTTTTCAACTTAAATGTATTTTTTGAATTGAAAAAAATAAACGTATTATTTATTTATATTTTTTGGTTTTTAAATCTAACTCTAAAAGTAATAAATAGAAAATATGATATATGCTGGTTGGTTTTGTTTTCAAAAACATATATAAATGTAACAATACAGAGACATACAATCTCTACTACTGCTCTGTTCATGGTTTTGGTGGTTTGAATTATTTTTATATCTCTGTTCATGGTTTCGGTGGTTTGAATTGTTTTTATATTTTAAGAATTACATATTGTAATACTTTATGTGGATAAGGCATGCTGTGATTGTAATATGTGGATGAGGTATGCAGTGATTGTGATATTCTAAAGTTTCAAACTTTCTTTCTTTGGATGAGGCATGCAGTAATTGTAATACTTTTTTAAGTCATTGATTGTAATATTTTATTTTATTTTATTTTATTTTATTTTTTTTTGAGGAAGTGCACAAGTTGAACTATGTTGAAAATTTATAAAATTTCAAACCGCAAACCGATTCGCATCTATCCGCCAAACCGCCAATCCGCTCAATCTACATCCGCCGGATTGGCGGACGGATGCAGATTAATTTTCTCCAATCCGCCAATCTGACGGAAGGATGGCGGATTGGAGGTTCCGTGGCCGCAACCGACCCGCGCCTACCCCTACATTCCAATATAGTTCTCTCTCACAGTTTCTCTCCTAATCTCTACTCTTTCTTTTTCTCTATGCTTCACACTTCACTTCCTCTCAATTTTCATCTTCTACACGTACATCTTTATAGCAAACAGAAGAATAGTGAAAGTACTATTCCTATCACTATTGCATCAACAATATTAATGGTTAACACTATTTGATAACATTATTTAATCTTCTACATTCATTGTGATTAGCCACATGTTTTTTTTTTTTTTTTTTTTTAAAGTTTTTAAATTTATTAAAAAATGGTTGATGAAAAGTTTGTATTTGTTTTGTTTCTTTGTTTGCCTTTGAACAGACTCTTTTTATAAATTAGGTGCATTATGAGCAGTGAGAAAATATTAACTTAACTCTAAAAATAGATAACTAAACAATCCATATTGTGGACAATTGCATGATTTTGATTTGTAAGACAACTTTAAAAGGATATGGTATGATAAAATTAACAAGTAATGTGATGATACAGTTCGTTCCAGGTGGAACGGGTCGGACTGATCCATGCTCCTCAAACCTGTGTCCGAATGAGCAAGCTCACCAGAAGACCTGCACAAGAGTTCAACGGGAAACGGGGAGTCCCCCAACGAACCCTCCGACGAGCAAGTTAGGAAAAGAGGTGGAATGTAGAGATAGATTAGAGATAGAAAGCTTAACCTTCTTCTTATCTTCGACGTCTGCTTATATCCTCTGGTAATCATTTCGTTGTCCCTTCCGACTTGTCGCCATGGCCGAAAGTCTATGCTCTAACTTGCTTTGTTCATGGTGAGGTCGTTCCGTCTCGACAGGGAGGGCTTATCGCAATAAATGCTGTAAGGGCCTTCATTAATGGCTGATGTGCAGTGCAATAACTTAGCAGGATCTTTATCTGCTTATGTGGCTTGTTCTTCTCTTGCCACGTGTTGAGGTGCTATTGGTTCTTAATGCCATGTTGAGCTCCAGCAGCATTGGGCCTTAATACTTGAGTTATGTATTGGGCCCTAAATGGTGGGTTGTATCCTTTGTAGGCTTACCCGTGTCAGTAGTCCCCCATTCCCGAGTGCAGCTTTAGCCCAATGAAGGGAATAATGAAGGAAACGACGGTCGTGAGAGACTGTCGAGGCAAAGGCCGACCGAGAGGTGGGGCCGACTGCGAAGGGTGGCCGAGTAGTGGGACCGACCACGGGGAGGGCCGACCGCGAAGGGTGGTCGAGGGGAGGGACCGACCATGAGGAGGGCCAACCGCGAAGGGTGGCCGAGTGGGGGGATCGACCAAGAGGAGAGCCGACCGCGAAGGTGACTGAGTGGTGGGACCGACCACGGGGAGGGCCGACTGCGAAGGGTGGCTGAGTGGGGGGACCGACCAAGAGGAGGGCCGATCGCGAAGGTGACTGAGTAGTGGGACCGACCACGGAGAGAGCCGACCGCGAAGAGTGGCCGAGTGGAGAGACCGACCATGAGGAGGCCCGACTGCGAAGGTGACCGAGTGGTGGGACGGACCATGAGGAGGGCCGACCGCGAAGGGTGGGTGATATGGCGCGGGGCTCGAGAGGCAGCGGGGCACGTGTTGAAGTGAAGTGGAATAGACAATGAAGGGAAAAGGGGCAGTGAATCGTGGTCATACACGTGGCAGAATCCCGTAATGGGGAAGGTTAGATATTGAGCAAGAAATGAAGCGATAGGTCAATATAGGGTGTTGAAAAGACAGTTTTGGTGGATTTTTGAAAATTTTCAAACTGACGAAATTTAATTGTGACCCTTGGAATATAGGCAAGCCTTGGGCGTTTGGTATTATCCGTTTTACCTATCTCTTTGCAAAAAACCAAAACATCCCCGAAGTGAACTCGTTCGTCGCCAGTGATACACCCCTGCAACACTTTGTGAACTTTCTTGTGCCCGCATCCAAAGCCATTCGCAGACACACAAGAGAAATGGCCCAAGAGGAAGCAACAACCGCAAGGGTTGATCCATTAGGCGACGACGATGCGGTGGATTTGGTGGAGCAGTATCGTACGGAACGTAGGGAATGAGGGGTAGTCGGTGAGGCGGTGCGAGCTCGTTCAAGGACGATGATTGCAGTTGCGAAACCTATTAGCCAGGTGCAGCCGGACCACTGGCATACCAAGCCGGACAGATCTATGCTTACAGAGGAGGAGTTGGAGGGAATGAGGATGAAGTACTAGATTCCCTCGGAGATAGGGTTAAGATTGCCCACATCCAAGGAAATGGTGTCGGATGTGCGGCCGGGCGAGTTCAGCTTGTACGAAGAGGAGTTACGAGGGGGTTTGAGACTACCTCTCCCCCAAGTGGTGGTGGATGTGTTGAACAAGTTGGAGGCGGTGCCAGTACAGCTGATGCCGAATGCTTGGAAGATAGTTGTGGCCTGCGCGAGTGCCTGGCTGCAAGCGACCGGAGGGATGGCAATGACAGTAGAAGAGTTCTTCTCCTACTACAAGGCCTCCGGTCAGCAGGAGACTTGGGTGACGCTGTAAGCGGTGGCTGGGCAAGGGTTGGTGGCGGGTCTTCCATCTTCAGTGTAGGGGTAGAGGGCGAGATGGTTCTTTGTGACGGCGAATGGTGGAGCAAGAGTTCGCACAATGTGGAAGGTCCCCACCAAATCAGTCGAGCCTAAGTTGGACGGGGCGGCCGAAGACCAAGTGAAGAAGGTGAGGGAATGGAGGGAAGAGAAGGGAGTGAGGTAGGATGAGCTGGTCCTGCCTTCAACGTTGTTTGCCCTGAACTTGGGGCAGCAACCGTTGGGGGAGGATCCAGCAAGGGAGGAGTTGGAGGGGCAGAGGAGGGCGGAGGAGGAGGAGGAAAGAAGACTGTTCGCCAGGGCGGACAGATATAAAGAGGCAAAGTTAGGGCCTGCTCTGAAACTGATCGCAAGGGAGCGAGTCCGACCGCACTCCAAGCCACTGGAGGAGAAGGATTTGAGTGGTTTTGAGCCACGGCCACCTCCAGTCGATCCTCTGAAGGAGAGGAGCAAAAAGGAGGTGGAGGTTGTATTAAAGAAGAAGAAAAAAGTAAGGAAGAGGGAGGAGGGGCCAGCCCTGAAGAGAACAAAGGGGGTAATGGCAGAGGAGACCCCTGAAGTGGGACCGGAGGAGGCGGCGAAGGGAGGGAGAGTGGGACGACTGCCCCTGAAAAACAAGTGGAAGATGGGGAGACTGGCCCCTTGGAAGGGGTGGAGAAACAACCCAAGGGGGGTCCTGCGCCCCAAGGAGAAGAAGAAAGGGCCAGGTTGAAGACCGCTTTTTACCACGCCCCAGCAGTGTCTGGACGACTGGAGGGAGAAGGAGACCCAGCCAGGGCAGCTGCAGATCACCTTTTGGGAGTAGTGAAAGACGCAACCGTGCGCTCGATGGCCAGTTTCACTGAGGCTGAGCTGCTAAGGGGGTTGTGCTTTGCCCAAATGGAGGCGACCACCTTAGCAGGGGCCCTGCTGAACAAGGCAGCGGCTGCAAAAGGCGAAGTGAGGCCACTGAGGGCAAAGTTGGGGGAGATGGATGCCCAACTTGAAAATTTGAAGCGGGAGAGCGTAGGTTGGAGGAAGGCCGCGCATAGCGCGTGTGCTAGGGGTCTGGAAGAGGCCCAGAAGGCGAAGAAAATGGAGGTGTTGGCGATGGTGCAGAGGAATGTTGCCGACCGTGCCCATGCTGAGCTGCTCGCGACCAAGTTGGAGTTGGAGACGGAATGCCGCAAGGTGGTGTCGCTCGAGTTCCAGCTGGTTGGCGAGCAGAAGAAGCTAGAAGAGGCGTAGAAGGCCTACACCATCGCCAACGATCGGTGGGATGAGGCCATGACTTGTAACAAGGATCTGCATGCGTAGTCGATCAAAGAAAAAGAAAAAGCAGATCTGAAGATCACTGGGTTGGAGAAGGAGCTGGTAGATGAGCGAGCCAAGTCAGCAGCGGAGAAGACGGGGCTGGAGAAGGACTTGGAGGAAGAAAGGGCTAAACTGGCATCTGAGAGGGCGGCGTACCCCGACCTGTGTGTTGTAGCAATTGAGCAGTTCAAGGGGTCCGCCGACTTCCAGATGGCCATTGATGCCGTGATCGCCAGCAACTTCGAAAGAGAGGGGTCTGGGGGGGCTAGCCCGTCGGGAGCGACCGCTGGGAGCAGGAGTGAAGAAGAAGTGATCCAGAGCTTCCAGCGGTCGGACTTCTACAAACATGAGATGGCTGAGTTCTGGGACAGCGGCTGGAAGACTTTCAAGCGTAAAGCAGAAGAGCTGTTCCCAGACTTGGACTTCAGTAATGTAAAGATAGACGAAGACGACGTGGCCCAGACCTCCTTAGACGAGGGCGTGGATGAAGAGGAGCTTGTCTCAAGTGATGATGAGTGACTGGTGTGAACAAAATTTGTAAATAAAATTTTGGTTTTTGTTGTTTTTGTTTTGTTGTCGTTGTTGTTGTTGTTTTTTTTTTTTTTTGTAATTGTTGTAGTAAACTTATGTATAAGTTTGTGAATAAATAAAATTATGAGTTGTGTTTGTCACACTGTTGTTTTGATTTTTGTAAATCTGAAAAGAATGAGAATGGTTATTCAAATAAGGCTTGTGTATAAATCGTAGTGGAAATTGAGAAGTAGGGTGCCAATCTAGCTTTTGAGAAAATTATGAGCCAAAAAAGTTAATACTAAACACGTTGAAATGTAAAAGTCTTTAAAATGTGAGAACCTTGAAATGTTAAATCACGCGATCCGAGTGTTGAGAAAAATGTGAGAGTGAAAAGGTCTCAAAATGTGACAGTGGTGAAATGTTAAGTGGTTGGGAAATGAATACTTAAAAAAGGTAAAGAATGTTAAGAGGCGTAAAAGCATGGGCCTGGATTTTGACTAAGTATGGCAATTATGCTAAAGACATTTCATTGCAAGAATACTTGAGTCATAACTAACTCAGTCTGGTTGGGCCCTTCGTGCTCAGGTTGGTTGAGGCTTTAAGTAACTCAGTCTGGCTGAGCCCTTCGTGCTCAGTCTGGCTGAGGCTTCAAGTAACTCAGTCTGGCTGAGGCTTTAAGTGACTTAGTCTAGCTGAGCTCTTCATGCTAAGTCTAGCTGAGGCTTTAAGTAACTCAGTCTGGCTGAGTCCTTCGTGCTCAGTCTAGCTGAGGCTTTAAGTAACTCAGTCTGGCTGAGCCCTTCGTGCTCAGTTTGGCTGAGGCTGCAAGCAAGGTGTTATTGAAATTCCACGCAGGTAACTGAGATATGAAGATTGTTGTCATTTAAAGCGGAGCCCATTGATCACAAATTTACACCATGTAAGAAAAGGACAAAAACAGCCAAGTGTATAGATTGTCAAAAAGAAAATACAGCAAAAGATTGATACAAAAATAGGGCTTTTATTGAAAATAACGGTTCAAGTGCTCGGCGTTCCAAGGATGGGGGAGGTTTCGGCCCTCCATGTCCTGAAGTCGGTAAGTACCTAGACAAGGTCTGGCTTTAACAACGTAAGGTCCCTCCCACTTGGCTGCCAGCTTTCCCTCAGTCGGATTTTTGTTGGCAAGAGTTACTTCGTGCAAAATAAGGTCCCCCACAGCGAACTCCCTTGGTCGGACTTTGCGGTTGTAGTGTGTTCTCATTTTCTATTGGTATGAGGCCCGCCTGACAGCAGTGGTCTCTCAGAGCTCTTCAATTAGGTCTAGGTCTGCCCGACGCAGCTCTTTAGTTAGTTCTGGATTCGGGTGTAGAACCCTCGGGGTAGGCAGACCGATTTCCATTGGGATGACCGCCTCAGCGCCGTATGTTAAGCGAAAGGGGGCCTCCCCAGTGGGGGTTTGAGCAGTAGTGCGGTAGGCCTAGAGTACATTTGGTAATTCCTTAGCCCAGAGTCCCTTAGCAGCTTCCAATTTAGTTTTAATGATCTTCAGAAGAGAACGGTTGGTAACCTCAACTTGGCCATTGGCTTGGGATGACTTGGGGAAGAGAAACATGGCTGGATTTGGAGTTCTGCACAGAATTTCCTGAACTTGGCATTGTCGAATTGTTTGCCTTTGTCGGAGACGATGGCTTGAGGGATGCCAAATCAGCACACGATCGACTGCCAGATGAATCTGGTTGTGTTCCGCTCGGTAATTGTAGTAAGGGGTTCCGCCTCCACCCGTTTAGTGAAGTATCAATGGCGACAATTGCGAATTTGGTTTGGCCTCAGCCAGTGGGCAATGGGCTAACTAGGTCGATCCCCCATTTGGCGAATGGGTAAGGACTGCAAAGTGTGATCAATTCTGTAAGAGGAGCATGGGGGGATGTTGGCAAAACGTTGACATTTATCACATTTAAGCACGAAGTCAGCCGCATCTTGGTTGAGAGTAGACCAGAAATAACCAGTGCGAAGTATTTTGTGGGCTAGTGACCTGGCCCCCAAATGATTACCATATATACCCTCATGGACTTCCCTCATCACGTAGGTTGCTTGAGCTGGGTTGAGGCATCGTAGGTATGGGCGTGAAAAGCCACGTTTGTACAAGAGGCCGCTGATGAGAATGTAGTTGGACAACCGGGCCCTGACTTTGGCGGCCTGCTGTTTGTCGTCCGGCAGTTCCCCCGTTGTCAAAAATAGGAAGATGTCGGCCGCCCATGGAATAGGTTCATTTTGGAGGAAGTGGACTTGCTGCTGGTTTGGGGAAATGGCAGGGTGGGCCAGGTACTCAAGGCGGATACTGTGGCTGAGGTCTGACTGGTCTGTAGAAGCTAATTGAGCCATCTCATCTGCCTTGTTGTTTTCCGCCCGAGGGATGTGTTTGATGTGGAAAGTATTGAAGAAGCGAGCAAGGGGGAGTGCAATATCCCTGTAAGCCCGCATTTTGTCTTCCTTGGCATCGAATTCCCTCGTAATTTGTCTGACAATAAGCTAGGAATCGTTGAACACCCAGATATGGCTGACACCAATGTCTCTGGCTAGGTGGAGACCTGCGATCAATGCCTCATTATTGCTTGCGTCGAACAAGAAACGGAGAGCACACTTGAAATAACTACCCTTGGGGGCGGTGAGGATGAGACCAACCCCACTGCCTTCTTTACGGGATGATTCGTCAACGTTGAGGGTCCAAGAATGGGGGTCTTTTGCCTCAGT
Source organism: Camellia granthamiana (assembly GCA_036172215.1). NCBI lineage: Eukaryota > Viridiplantae > Streptophyta > Magnoliopsida > Ericales > Theaceae > Camellia > Camellia granthamiana. The sequence continues at coordinate 18,895 of JAXFYN010001016.1, forward strand.
CTGGGGTTGCGGGGGCGGTGAGGCCGTTGTTGGAGCGGGATTAGTGAATTCCAGGATGAAATCGGCAACAGCCTGCCCTTTGATCGCCGTTCGAGGTCGGTAGGAGAAGTCAAATTGGCTGAGCTCGACCGACCATTACATGAGTCTGCCGGACAGCTCGGGCTGTTGCATTATCTTCTTCAAAGGTTGATCAATGAGGACCACTATGGAGTGGGCTTGGAAATAAGGACGGAGTCGTCTTGAGGCGGTAACCAGGGCCAAGGACATTTTTTCTAGCAATGGGTAGTTCTGTTCGGCGCCTCTGAGAGCCCAGCTAATGTAATAAACTGGGCATTGTATTGAACTGTCCTCCCTGACTACGGTGCTCGAGACGGCTAGATAAAGAAAAAGAGGCTCGCCTGTGAGTGCCTGGGAGAGTAAAAGGGGTTGGCCATGCACTGCTTCAACTGTTGGAAGGCTTCTTTGGATTCGGTCGTCCATTCGAAAGTCTGCCGAAGAACTTTGAAGAAGGGGAGGCACTTGTCCGTTGCATGGGAAATGAAGCGGTTGCGGGCGGTGACTCTGCTAATAAGCCTTTGAACTTCTTTAACCGTTCTGGGTGACTACATTTCTATCAAGGCCTTGATCTTTTCGGGGTTAGCTTCGATGCCTCGCTGACTGACCATAAAACCCAAGAACTTTCCAGATCCTACGCCGAAAGTGCATTTCTCCGGATTGAGCTTCATTTGATACTTTCGTAGGGTGCTGAAGGTCTCTCAGAGGTCGGCTAGATGATCAGTGGAGAGTTTGCTCTTGACTAGCATGTCATCGACATATACCTCTATGTTCCGGCCTATCTGATGGTGAAAGACAGCGTTGACCAACCGTTGATAAATGGCCCCAGCATTTTTCAACCCAAACGGCATGACACAATAATGGTAGGTTCCCCGGTCGGTGATGAAGAAGGTGTGCTCACGGTCGAACGGGTGCATCAGAATTTGGTTGTACCCAGAGAAGGCATCTATGAAGCTGAGCATTTGATGGCCGGCCGTGGCGTCAACAAGCAGATCTATGTGAGAAAGGGGATAACTATTTTTGGGGCAAGCTCGGTTAAGGTCTGAGTAGTCGACACAGAGTCGCCATTTACCGTTGTTTTTACGGACCAGGACCACATTTGACAGCCACCAGAGGTAGTCCACATTTTTTATAAACTCTGTCTCAAGGAGCTTATCTACTTCAGAAGCGATGAGAGTGTTGCGCTCTGAGTGAAAGATGCGCTGCTTTTGGCGGAAGGGTCAGAAATGCGGCTCAATGCTCAGATGATGGGTGATGAAGGAGGGGTCGATACCCGGCATGTCGGAGTGGGTCCAGGAAAATACATCGTTGTGCTCAATCAGGAGGGCAGTAAGGTCGGTCTTGGCTTGGGAGGATAGTTGGCTGCCGATCTTGGCAGTTTTTGCCGGGTTGGTGGGATTGATAGGGACCTCGACAAGCTCTTCCACTGGTTTCCCTCTGACCAACTCATCCTCGTCCCTGACGTCGAGCCCTTCAATGATCATAGCCTCCTTTAGCTTGACCTTTTTAAGTGAAGCGACGTAACATTCCCTGTCCATGGTTTGCTCGCCCCTCACTGTGCCAACCCTAAGGTCAGTGGGGAATTTGACAGCAAGATGGAAAGTAGACGTGATAGCTTGGAAAGCATTTAGGGCGGTGCGGCCGAGGATGATATTGTAAGCAGAGGAACAGTCGACGACCAGGAAGCTGAGCAACTTGGTGGTCTGTCGTGGGTATTCTTTGATTGTGATGGGAAGATTGATGAAGACGATGGAGGTCACCCGATCTCCAGTAAAACCGACCAATGAGGTTTGAAGAGGGGATAGACTTTCTTCCCCGATCTTGAGCTGGCGAAAGGCATTTAGGAAGATGATGTCTGAAGAACTGCCGTTGTCGACGAGAACCCGTCTGACTTTGTAATTGAAGCGGAGGGCAGAAATGACGAGAGGGTCGTTATAGGGGTAACGGATGCCTGTGCAGTCGGCGTCTGTAAAGGCGATAGGCTCCATCCACTGTTTGGGCTGTTTTGAGGGTTGGTCCAATGTGGCAACTTCTTTGTCTGAGCCCTGCCTTATTTTTCTTAGTTATTCCCGCTGAGCCGAGCAGGATGGTCCTCCACAAGCAAGCCCGCCTGCAATAACTCTGATCTCTCCAACAAGGGGGGCGGGGTTCTTTTGTGCCCGGGGTTGCTGTGGAGGACGATCATGACCTTGATTAGGTTGTGCGGGTTGCCGGGGAGGGGTGCGCCGGCGGTTGTTTCTAATAGGTTCAGTCATTTGCCTCTGCTGGGGGCGAGCTTCCGTGAATCGACTGAGACGTCCCTGGCGTATCAAGCCCTCGACTTGGTCTTTGCGGTTAACACACTCCTCCGTGTTGTGGCCATGGTCCTGATGAAAGCAGCAGTATTTGGACTGGTCTCGCCTGTTGGAAGGAGACCGTGATGGTTGGGGCCATTTTAGGGGGTAATCTTGCTGAATCTGGTTCAAGACTTGTTCCATGGGGGAGTTGAGGGGTGTGTATCATTCGAACCGGCCGGGCGGTCGGGTTGGTGCCGACCAGTCGGCTCGGGGTGGTCGGTCGGTATACTAAGGTGTTTGGTTATTGTACTGGGTGTTTCTGGTTTCTGAGTCCTGAGTCCTTTCTCTTCTCTCTAGGGGTCGGGTTTTTGGCTGTAGGCTCTTGGCGGGCGGCTAAGGAATCTTCGGCGTTCATGTATTTTTGGGTTTTGGAGAGTAAGGTTGCCATGGAGGTCGGGGGGTTTTTGGAGAGGGAGAAAAGGAAATCAGATGATCGTAGGCCGGCCATGAACGCCGTGAGGATGACCTTGTCATCATTTTCCGCTAACTGCAGGGCTTAGGTGTTGAAGCGGGTGACAAAGCTACGCAGCGACTCCCCTTCGATCTGACGGATGTTGAGGAATTGGGTTGCTGGACGCTGCTGGCGCTGGGCTCTAATGAATTGGCTGAGAAAGGAGTCACCGAGGTGCTGGAAAGTGAAAACAGAGTCTATTGGCAGTTGACTAAACCAGAGTCGAGCCGACCCTTTGAGTGTTACGGGGAAAGCCCGACACATGATTTTATCAGGAAATGCATGGAGGATCATGAGGGTTCTGTAGGTCTCCAAGTGATCGACTGGGTCCGTTGTACCGTCAAAAGAGTCGATGGTGGGCATTTTGAACTTAGGCGGTAGAGGTTTGTCCCGGATGGAGGCAACGAATGGTGAGTTGGCTGTGGTGGATTGTTTATTCGGTATGTTTTGCATGACTCCTTGGAGCTGGAGCTTTATGGCTTGGAGTTCTGCACCCTAGAGAGGTATGTTGTCACCACAGGAAGGCAGCGGAGGTTGGACGCTACTGGCCTCTCCTTCGAGGGTTGGTGTCAGGACCGATGGATGTGGGGCCCAAGGTGGAGGGTTCATATCTGGGAGAGGAGGTCGCAAGCCTTCCAAATTGGGTGGATGGGGCTGTTGGATAGTATGGCTCGGGGCTCATTCTTGGTTGGGTGGAATATCTGGAGGTGGTGGAGGAGGCATAGGAAGGTTTCTTTGGAGTAGAGCATTAATCAACCCTTGGTTTTGCTCGGCCAGGCGGTTAATGCTGTTGGTGAGCTCGGTAAAATACTGTGGTGGGTTGTTTGGATTTGGAGGGTCAGCTTGGTGGTCGGGAACATTGTGGTGGGAAGCCATGGATCTAGTTGTGACCATCCACCTTCGCAGGTGGTAGAAAGGGGTTATTGGGAAAGGGCCTCCGGCGACAATGAGCACAACTGGCGCGCGGAGTAAGAGAGTTCCCACAGACGGCGCCAACTAATGCTACAGTTCGTTCCAAGTGGAACGGGTTGGACTGATCCACGCTCTTCAAACCTGTGTCCGAATGACCAAACCCACCAGAAGACCTGCATAAGAGTTCAACGGGGAACGGGGAGTCCTCCAGCGAACCCTCCGACGAGCAAGTTAGGAAAAGAGGTGGAATGTAGAGATAGATTAGAGATAGAAAGCTTAACCTTCTTCTTGTCTTCGACGTCTGCTTATATCCTCTGGTAATCATTTCGTTGTCCCTTCCGACTTGTCGCCATGGTCGAAAGTCTATGCTCTAGCTTGCCTTGTGCATGGTAAGGCCATTCTGTCTCGACGGGGAGGACTTATCGCAATAAATGTTGTAAAGGCCTTCATTAATGGCTGATGTGCAGTGCAATAACATTGCAGGATCTTTATCTGCTTATGTGGTTTGTCCTTCTCTTGCCACGTGTTTAGGTGCTATTGGTTAATGCCATGTTGAGCTCCAGCAGCGTTGAGCCTTAATATTTGAGTTATGTATTGGGTCCTAAACGGTAGACTGTATCCTTTGTGGGTTTACCCGTGTCATAATGTTGTACTAATAAAAATAAATTGGGTTTAGCTTGGTTTTATTTTAATAATCTAAATCGTTCATTTTGTAATACTTTTAGTGTATATTATCAATAAAAAAAAAAATTAGGTTGATTTTATAATCACAATCTTTTCAACTATTCATTTTTGTGAGCCTCATTGTTTTGTGTTTAGGTGTATAAAAAGAAAAGAAAAAAAGAAACAATATTAATGTATTTTTAAACTTATTCTTTAATAGTAACTTTGTTATGCCTAAACAATTCTTCCTAAATTTATCAGAACTGCAGATAGTACCCGTCAACCCTAATTCAGACCTTAATTTAATTTACCTGAAATAATATCTACTTGTTGGAGAGAGAACCATGAGGCGGTGCGGAGGAAAAGTCATTAGCTGGTCTTGTTATGTAATGTATTAATAATATTGTGGTTGGTAAAAAAAAATGAGACTCATAAATTTATATTAAATAATTAAAAAATATGAAAAAATATGATGAGTTGTGATTGGTGAGAGATACACTTATGTGGCGCTCTGAATCAACCAATAATTTTTGGCCAAGTAAGTTTCGGCAATTGACTTGGCCGACACAAGATGGTGCAATGATATCATACAATTTGATTAATATTTTGGGTTGTTTGGTGCAATTTATAGAGCAACTTATAGCTTTATATTTTTAAAATTTGAGTCAAATTATTTTATATAATTTTTACTTACAGCTTATGATGTTGAAAT
>JAXFYN010001017.1:0-62960 GCA_036172215.1 Camellia granthamiana
ACCTGTAGCCGGTTTTCGGGACCCCAAACTGCGTGTTTTGGTCCCGAGCATTCATTTCGCATCCATTTGCTCCGGTTTTTGGCAGGTATCTCTGTTTCGTCATTCCAGAGGACACTGGGGTCGCAGATACCCACTTCGCTGCTGAACACCACTTCCGGCACCTGCAGCCCATTTTTGGGATTCCGAACTGCTCGGTTTTGGCTCCGAGTGTTCATTTCTCATTAGTTTTTGTTCAAACTTGGCAGGTACCTCTGCTTCAACATCAGGAAGATCACTGGGGGGGTGAGAAGCCAGCAATTATCCCAGATAACCAGTTTCGCTCCTCCGGAGCCCGTTTTGCTCACTTCCGGGCCAATGTTGAACACCCTAGGGGCATTTTCTTCCAACCAAAGCTACATATCTGTGATGAGGGCATCTTGGAGGACACTTTGGCATAGTGGTCGGCCAGAAACTGTGGGTTTCATTTTTGGGCCTCTCCTTCAAGCTCTATGTTGTGACTCTTGGTTCAATGTTGCCAAATTCAAACCTTGGATTCTTGTTCTACACATCTTGGAGGACACTTTGGCATAGTGGTCGGCCAGAAATTCATGGTTTCATTTTTGGGCCTCTCCTTCAAGCTCTATGTTGTGGCTCCTGCTTCAGAGTTGCCAGATTTCAACCATGGGGCCTTGTTCTACACACCTTGGAGGACACCTTTCTATACTGGTCGGCCAGAAAATCTTCTGTTCATTTTCTTGGGGTGGCCGGCCGGCCATGTAGGGTGGCTGGCCGGCCATGGAGGGTGGCTGGCCGGCCACCTTGCAAAAAAATACCTGGCCGGCCAGATTCTTGCTTTCCAGCCTGTCCCAGCTGTCCGGATATCTTTCAGCATATCCCGGGGCATCCGGGGATATTTCGGGAGGGAAAGATTGGGTGCTTTCCCTCCCCCTTTTACACCCCATTTCTTGCCTATTTGAAGGGCCCTCCCTCTCCTTCTTCAAGGTTGGAAAATTTTCCTTGAAGAACACATCTCCAAATTCCTCCATTTCCTTAGCTCAAAACTCCAAAAAAGCTTCAAGTGTCAAGGCCATTTCTTCACCAACCCTTAGCTCCACCATCAACACTACCACTCCAGCAGCTAGGAAGTGAATTTCAGAGGTTGAGAAGCTACAAATCAAGGCCAAGAATCAAAGAAAGACAAGTCTTCAAGGGTGAGTATTCAAAACTAACTTTTAGGGCTCTTTCTTGGTTCATTTTTATACTCTAATTGGTTGAGAATTGGGGCTCCGACCCCTACTGCTTTTGTGCTTAAAATGATCCCCTCTACAACTTTGTAGAAGGGCTCAACCTCATTTGGTGTTTGTATACACTAGTTCCTTCAATATTCTTCAAGTTGGTAACATTTTTGCATGCTAAAATTGACCTATTTGTGTTGGTTTTTGGGGGTCCGACCCCTACTGCTTTTGTGCTTAAAATGAGCCCCTCTACAACATTGTAGATAGGCTCAGCTTCATTTGGCCTTTGTATATACCACTTCCTTCAATGTTCATCAAGTGTGCCACTCTTTTGCATGCAATTTTGACCTATCTCTATTTGTTTTTGGGGCTTCGACCCCTACTGACTTTGGTCTTATTTTGACCCCCTTTACATATTCCATGAAGAAAGTTTTGTCATTTGGTGTGTTCATTGCATGTCTCATGATATAGCCTATTTGGAGCCTATTTTGCATGGATCTTTTAGCATGATTGTGATCTGATTTTGAGAATGTCATCTTCTGCAATTGTGCTTATTTTTAGCTCATCTTCAATGTTGTAGAATAAAGTTTGTCCATTTGGGGTTTGCATGTATCACTTGTCTCAATACCCCTCTTTTGGCCACTAACTTTGCATGCTTTGTTTGATCTATCTATGCTTGCATTTAGGCCATGTTTACTACTGAAAAAATGCCATTTTTGGGACTGTCTTGCTACTGTTCTTGCTGCCATGATCATATTTTGCACGTGTAGCATGGCTATAGGCCATTTCGGGGCTTAATTTCGCATTTTCGGGATGAATGCATGCTTCGAGTGTCATTTCGAATTGTTTCGGGGCTGTTTTCCCATTTATTTAAGTGCTGAAATTCCATTGCCATCATTTCCCATGCCATTTGTGTCATTTTTGCATTGCCTCGGTTTGCGTGCCAATGGGCACGCACTTCGAGGCACCTCATTTCTAGCATTCCGGCAGCCTATGTGAGCGTGGCTGAGGCTATCTCATGTTGGCGTAAGCCCAATTTGCATTTTAATGTTTCTACATCATTGCCTCGATTTGCGTGTCCGCGGACACGCGTTTCGAGGCAGCTTTGTTTTATCCGACGGCCTCCTATGTGAGTGAGCTGAGGCTCTCCCATGTCGGTATAAGCCCATCGTTGCATTCCGTATGCCATTAAATCGCATATCATCGCCTCGGTTTGCGTGCCTGTGGGCGCGCATTCCGAGGCACTTCGGTTTTATCCGATTTTCTCATTTCATCATCGCCTCGGTTTGCGTGCCTGTGGGCGCGCATTCCGAGGCATTTCGGTTTTATCCGATTTTGCATCGCATATCATCGCCTCGGTTTGCGTGCCTGTGGGCGCGCATTTCGAGGCACTCTGTTTTATCCGCTTGGCATTGCGTATGCCTCCGCCTCGGTTTGCGTGCCCGTGTGCACGCATTTTGAGGCACTCTGTTTTATCCGCTTGGCATTGCGTATGCCTCCGCCTCGGTTTGCGTGCCCGTGTGCACGCGTTTCGAGACATTCTGTTTTATCCAGTTTGCATCGCGTATGCCTCTGCCTCGGTTTGCGTGCCCGCGTGCACGCATTTCGAGGCACTCTATTTTATCCGACTTGCATTTCATCATTGCCTCGGTTTGCGTGCCAATGGGCACGCATTTCGAGGCACCTCATTCTTATCATTCCGGCATCCCGTGTGAGTATGGCTGAGGCCCTCTCATATTGGTGTAAGCCCATCATCGCATTTCGTGCCTTTATGTCATCGCCTCGGTTTGCGTGCCAGTGGGCACGCATTTCGAGGCATCTCATTTTCATAGCATTGTGCATGCTAGGATTGTATGTTAGTTGCATTTCATGCATATCATGCATATTGCACGGGAAACGAGGCGCGTTCTGTACTCCGAGTAACGGAACGGGTCTCAATTCCCAAGTCACCGACACTCCGGATAACCCATGATGGAGTTAGGTTTTCATTGTAGCATTCATCTGCATTCATCCCATATTGAGTTGTGCAATTCGGCTCCTCGGCCATCATGCATCGATGTGCGTGATTGGTGGCACGAGGATCGAGACATGCATATATTTGTGAAATACATTGCTATGCCCTTTTCCTGCTCTCTGTTGCAGCAAAATCAAGAATCAACAACTTTTCGGAGCCTGGCACGCATTTCGAGAAAATTGCAAACAGAGGCTAATTAGGGCATCCCAGTGGATTTCCGCACCAAAGCAGCCCAGCATACACCATTCATCAGAAGCAAGGCAGTCCCTGGCTTGCACGCCAGTTTTACAGCCTTTATCAATTAATTTGTTAATTAATTAGAATTTTGTAATATTCGGACTGTATATTCGGACTGTATATTCGGACTGTATATTCTTTTATTCGGACTGTCTATTCTTTCATTTCGGACTGTATATTTATTCGGACCCTCTGCGCGAGGGCATAAATGTAATAAGGGTGTGTGAGTGTGATGTATGTCTTCCAACCCCCATTTCTTTCTCCCTTTTATTTACCCGCTTTGAATGGTTAGATATAGGGCATGTTTAAATTAGCATACAGTATGATAGCATGTTTGCATCATTCATCTGTTTTGCATGCACCGGGCTCGGCGCATCATACAAACTGCATCGTATTTCAATTACAAGATGAATACATGTTAGTTGTTGCATTTCACATACCATGTTTAGAATAGCCGAGCCCGCTATAGTTTGCATCTTTGCATGTGTTGCATTAGGCACTTCTGTATATTTTAGGATCATGCATGATTTCTAATTAGCTTCTTGTTTTGGCTTGGAGTACTCGGTGAGTTTTATGCTTTAGCATTCTTGCATGCGTGTGAGTGTTGCCATGAAAGCATGCTTACCATGAGGCTAAATGCTTATGTGATATAACTGCCTTGAATGCCTGTGGGTGGAGGTTGAGTTATCTGAATTGGGACAATTCATTGACTGTTTGTTTTAAGCCCACTAGATTGTGGCAAAACCTGCATTTTAAGCCTACCTGCGGGTAGCAAACCATCTTTCACAAACAAACATGAGATGTTTAGTTCCAATTCAGGCGATTCAGTCTATACTTGTTTGCTGCGAGCATCACATAGTAACCTAGGCTAATAATCGGAATAAGAACTCACAAAGTTTTCAAAAAACAGATATCATGATTAGTAGAGGCCGGTCTTTGACCGGGCGAGAGGGGGTGCTCACGATGTGACCTTCCCTAATCGTACCCAAGTTCCCGAGCCAACTTTGGTGATGACGGACACGTGGCCTTTTGGCACCGAGTCAGGGTTTCCTAAATTTCCCATTTTAAAATATTTAGGTGGCGACTCTGTTATCTGGCAAAGCAGTCCATGTTTGGCACTTCTTTCAAAAAATCAGTTTTTCTCAAAACGATTTGCCGGATTTGGACTCTTTGGTTCGAGATTTAGAACCGCAACAAGAATCGAGTCCGAGCTGTAGCGAGGCCCCCCGCGGGCGTTGTTACAACGGCGTTTACTTACCGTTTCTCACGCATTAGGGTTCGAACACTCGAACACCTATACGGATTCTCCTGCACAGTGGCAGATATGTAAATACGGCGTTTACTTATCATTTCTCACGCATTAGGGTTCGAACACTCGAACACCTATACGGATTCTCCTGCATAGTGGCAGAAATGTAAATACGGCGTTTACTTACCATTTCTCACGCATTTCGCTTCGAACACTCGAACACCTATACGGATTCTCCTCCACAGTGGCAGATATGTAATTACGGCGTTTACTTACCATTTCTCCGCATTAGGGTTCGAACACACGAACACCTATACGGATTCTCCTGCACAGTGGCAGATATGCAAATACGGCGTTTACTTACCATTTCTCACGCATTAGGGTTCGAACACACGAACACCTATACGGAATCTCCTCCACAGTGGCAGATATGTAAATACGGCGTTTACTTACCAGTTCTCATGCATTAGGGTTCGAACACTCGAACACCTATACGGATTCTCCTGCACAGTGGCAGATATGTAAATACGGCGTTTACTTACCATTTCTCACGCATTACGCTTCGAACACTCGAACACCTATACGGATTCTCCTGCACAGCGGCAGATATGTAAATACGGCGTTACTTACCATTTCTCACGCATTAGGGTTCGAACACTCGAACACCTATACGGATTGTCCTGCACAGTGGCAGATATGTAAATACGGCGTTTACTTAGCGTTTCTCACGCATTAGGGTTCGAACACTCGAACACCTATACGGATTCTCCTGCATAGTGGCAGATATGTAAATACGACGTTTACTTACCATTTCTCACGCATTAGGGCTCGGACACTCGAACACCTATACGGATTCTCCTGCACAGTGGCAGATATGTAAATACGGCATTTACTTACCATTTCTCACGCACTAGGGTTCGAACACACGAACACCTATACGGATTCTCCTGCACAGTGGCAGATATGTAAATACGTCGTTTACTTACCATTTCTCACGCATTAGGGTTCGAACACACGAACACCTATACGTATTCTCCTGCACAGTGGTAGATATGTAAATACGGCGTTTACTTACCATTTGTCACGCATTACGGTTCGAACACTCGAACACCTATACGGATTCTCCAACACAGTGGCAGATATGTAAATACGGCGTTTACTTACCATTTCTCACGCATTAGGGTTCGAACACTCGAACACCTATACGGATTCTCCTCCACAGTGGCAGATATGTAAATACGGTATTTACTTACCATTTCTCACGCATTAGGGTTCGAACACTCGAACACCTATACGGATTCTCCTGCACAGTGGCAGATATGTAAATACGGCGTTTACATACCATTTCTCACGCATTAGGGTTCGAACACACGAACACCTATACGTATTCTCCTGCAGAGTGGTAGATATGTAAATACGGCGTTTACTTACCATTTGTCACGCATTACGGTTCGAACACTCGAACCCCTATACGGATTCTCCTGCACAGTGGCAGATATGTAAATACGGCGTTTACTTGCCATTTCTCACGCATTAGGGTTTGAACACACGAACACCTATACGTATTCTCCTGCACAGTGGCAGATATTTAAATACGGCGTTTACTTACCATTTCTCCGCATTAGGGTTCGAACACACGAACACCTATACGGATGCTCCTGGACAGTGGCAGATATGTAAATACGGCGTTTACTTACCATTTCTCACGCATTAGCGTTCAAACACACGAACACCTATACGGATTCTCCTGCACAGTGGCAGATATGTAAATACGGCGTTTACTTACCAGTTCTCACGCATTAGGGTTCGAACACTCGAACACCTATACGGATTCTCCTGCACAGTGGCAGATATGTAAATACGGCGTTTACTTACCATTTCTCACGCATTACGCTTCGAACACTCGAACACCTATACGGATTCTCCTACACAGTGGCAGATATGTAATTACGGCGTTTACTTACCATTTCTCCGCATTAGGGTTCGAACACACGAACACTTATACGGATTCTCCTGCACAGTGGCAGATATGTAAATACGGCGTTTACTTACCATTTCTCACGCATTAGGGTTCGAACACACGAACACCTATACGGAATCTCCTCCACAGTGGCAGATATGTAAATACGGCGTTTACTTTCCAGTTCTCATGCATTAGGGTTCGAACACTCGAACACCTATACGGATTCTCCTGCACAGTGGCAGATATGTAAATACGGCGTTTACTGACCATTTCTCACGCATTACGCTTCGAACACTCGAACACCTATACGGATTCTCCTGCACAGCGGCAGATATGTAAATATGGCGTTTACTTACCATTTCTCACGAATTAGGGTTCGAACACTCGAACACCTATACGGATTCTCCTGCACAGTGGCAGATATGTAAATACGGCGTTTACTTACCGTTTCTCACGCATTAGGGTTCGAACACTCGAACACCTATACGGATTCTCCTGCATAGTGGCAGATATGTAAATACGACGTTTACTTACCATTTCTCACGCATTAGGGCTCGGACACTCGAACACCTATACGGATTATCCTGCATAGTGGCAGATATGTAAATACGGCGTTTACTTACCATTTCTCATGCATTAGGGTTCGAACACCCGAACACCTATACGGATTCTCCAGCACAGTGGCAGATATGTAAATACGGTGTTTAGTTACCATTTCTCACGCATTAGGGTTCGAACACACGAACACCTATACGGATTCTCCTCCACAGTGGCAGATATGTAAATACGGCGTTTACTTACCATTTCTCACGCATTAGGGTTCGAACACTCGAACACCTATACGGATTCTCCTGCACAGTGGCAGATATGTAAATACGGCGTTTACTTACCATTTCTCACGCATTAGGGTTCGAACACTCGAACACCTATACGGATTCTCCTGCACCGTGGCAGATATGTAAATACGGCATTTACTTACCATTTCTCACGCACTAGGGTTCGAACACACGAACACCTATACGGATTCTCCTGCACAGTGGCAGATATGTAAATACGTCGTTTACTTACCATTTCTCACGCATTAGGGTTCGAACACACGAACACCTATACGTATTCTCCTGCACAGTGGTAGATATGTAAATACGGCGCTTACTTACCATTTGTCACGCATTACGGTTCGAACACTCGAACACCTATACGGATTCTCCAGCACAGTGGCAGATATGTAAATACGGCGTTTACTTACCATTTCTCACGCATTAGGGTTCGAACACTCGAACACCTATACGGATTCTCCTCCACAGTGGCAGATATGTAAATACGGCGTTTACTTACCATTTCTCACGCATTAGGGTTCGAACACTCGAACACCTATACGGATTCTCCTGCACAGTGGCAGATATGTAAATACGGCGTTTGCTTACCATTTCTCACGCATTACGCTTCGAACACTCGAACACCTATACGGATTCTCCTACGCAGTGGCAGATATGTAAATACGGCGTTTACTTACCATTTCTCACGCATTACGGTTCGAACACTCGAACACCTATACGGATTCTCCTGCACAGTGGCAGATATGTAAATACGGCGTTTACTTAGCATTTCTCACGCATTACGGTTCGAACACACGAACACCTATACGGATTCTCCTACACAGTGGCAGATATGTAATTACGGCGTTTACTTACCATTTCTCCGCATTAGGGTTCGAACACACGAACACCTATACGGATTCTCCTGCACAGTGGCAGATATGTAAATACGGCGTTTACTTACCATTTCTCACGCATTAGGGTTCGAACACACGAACACCTATACGGATTCTCCTCCACAGTGGCAGATATGTAAATACGGCGTTTACTTACCAGTTCTCACGCATTAGGGTTCGAACACTCGAACACCTATACGGATTCTCCTGCACAGTGGCAGATATGTAAATACGGCGTTTACTTACCATTTCTCACGCATTACGCTTCGAACACTCGAACACCTATACGGATTCTCCTGCACAGTGGCAGATATGTAAATACGGCGTTTACTTACCATTTCTCACGCATTAGGGTTCGAACACACGAACACCTATACGGATTCTCCTCCACAGTGGCAGATATGTGAATACGGCGTTTACTTACCGTTTCTCACGCATTAGGGTTCGAACACTCGAACACCTATACGGATTCTCCTGCACAGTGGCAGATATGTAAATACGGCGTTTACTTACCATTTCTCACGCATTAGGGTTCGAACACTCGAACACCTATATGGATTCTCCTGCACAGTGGCAGATATGTAAATACGGTGTTTACTTACCATTTCTCACGCATTACGCTTCGAACACTCGAACACCTATACGGATTCTCCTACACAGTGGCAGATATGTAATTACGGCGTTTACTTACCATTTCTCCGCATTAGGGTTCGAACACACGAACACCTATACGGATTCTCCTGCACAGTGGCAGATATGTAAATACGGCGTTTACTTACCATTTCTCACGCATTAGGGTTCGAACACACGAACACCTATACGGATTCTCCTCCACAGTGGCAGATATGTAAATACGGCGTTTACTTACCAGTTCTCATGCATTAGGGTTCGAACACTCGAACACCTATACGGATTCTCCTGCACAGTGGCAGATATGTAAATACGGCGTTTACTTACCATTTCTCACGCATTACGCTTCGAACACTCGAACACCTATACGGATTCCCCTGCACAGCGGCCGATATGTAAATACGGCGTTTACTTACCATTTCTCACGCATTAGGGTTTGAACACTCGAACACCTATACGGATTCTCCTGCACAGTGGCAGATATGTAAATACGGCGTTTACTTACCATTTCTCACGCATTAGGGTTCGAACACACGAACACTTATACGGATTCTCCGGCACAGTGGCAAATATGTAAATACGGCGTTTACTTACCATTTCTCACGCATTAGGGTTCGAACACACGAACACCTATACGGAATCTCCTCCACAGTGGCAGATATGTAAATACGGCGTTTACTTTCCAGTTCTCATGCATTAGGGTTCGAACACTCGAACACCTATACGGATTCTCCTGCACAGCGGCAGATATGTAAATACGGCGTTTACTTACCATTTCTCACGCATTAGGGTTCGAACACTCGAACACCTATACGGATTCTCCTGCACAGCGGCAGATATGTAAATACGGCGTTTACTTACCGTTTCTCACGCATTAGGGTTCGAACACTCGAACACCTATACGGATTCTCCTGCACAGTGGCAGATATGTAAATACGGCGTTTACTTACCGTTTCTCACGCATTAGGGTTCGAACACTCGAACACCTATACGGATTATCCTGCACAGTGGCAGATATGTAAATACGACGTTTACTTACCATTTCTCACGCATTAGGGCTCGGACACCCGAACACCTATACGGATTATCCTGCACAGTGGCAGATATGTAAATACGGCGTTTAGTTACCATTTCTCACGCATTAGGGTTCGAACACACGAACACCTATACCGAATCTCCTCCACAGTGGCAGATATGTAAATACGGCGTTTACTTTCCAGTTCTCATGCATTAGGGTTCGAACACACGAACACCTATACGGATTCTCCTCCACAGCGGCAGATATGTAAATACGGCGTTTACTTACCATTTCTCACGCATTAGGGTTCGAACACTCGAACACCTATACGGATTCTCCTGCACAGTGGCAGATATGTAAATACGGCGTTTACTTACCGTTTCTCACGCATTAGGGTTCGAACACTCGAACACCTATACGGATTCTCCTGCACCGTGGCAGATATGTAAATACGACGTTTACTTACCATTTCTCACGCATTAGGGCTCGGACACTCGAACACCTATACGGATTATCCTACACAGTGGCAGATATGTAAATACGTCGTTTACTTACCATTTCTCACGCATTAGGGTTCGAACACACGAACACCTATACGGATTCTCCAGCACAGTGGCAGACATGTAAATACGGCGCTTACTTACCATTTGTCACGCATTACGGTTCGAACACTCGAACACCTATACGGATTCTCCTCCACAATGGCAGATATGTAAATACGGCGTTTACTTACCATTTCTCACGCATTAGGGTTCGAACACTCGAACACCTATACGGATTCTCCTCCACAGTGGCAGATATGTAAATACGGCGTTTACTTACCATTTCTCACGCATTAGGGTTCGAACACTCGAACACCTATACGGATTCTCCTGCACCGTGGCAGATATGTAAATACGGCGTTTGCTTACCATTTCTCACGCACTAGGGTTCGAACACTCGAACACCTATACGGATTCTCCTACGCAGTGGCAGATATGTAAATACGGCGTTTACTTACCATTTCTCACGCATTACGGTTCGAACACTCGAACACCTATACGGATTCTCCTGCACAGTGGCAGATATGTAAATACGGCGTTTACTTAGCATTTCTCACGCATTACGGTTCGAACACCCGAACACCTATACGGATTCTCCTACACAGTGGCAGATATGTAATTACGGTGTTTACTTACCATTTCTCCGCATTAGGGTTCGAACACACGAACACCTATACGGATTCTCCTGCACAGTGGCAGATATGTAAATACGGCGTTTACTTACCATTTCTCACGCATTAGGGTTCGAACACACGAACACCTATACGGATTCTCCTCCACAGTGGCAGATATGTAAATACGGCGTTTACTTACCAGTTCTCACGCATTAGGGTTCGAACACTCGAACACCTATACGGATTCTCCTGCACAGTGGCAGATATGTAAATACGGCGTTTACTTACCATTTCTCACGCATTACGCTTCGAACACTCGAACACCTATACGGATTCTCCTGCACAGTGGCAGATATGTAAATACGGCGTTTACTTACCATTTCTCACGCATTAGGGTTCGAACACACGAACACCTATACGGATTCTCCTCCACAGTGGCAGATATGTGAATACGGCGTTTACTTACCGTTTCTCACGCATTAGGGTTCGAACACTCGAACACCTATACGGATTCTCCTGCACAGTGGCAGATATGTAAATACGGCGTTTACTTACCATTTCTCACGCATTAGGGTTCGAACACTCGAACACCTATACGGATTCTCCTCCACAGTGGCAGATATGTAAATACGGCGTTTACTTACCATTTCTCACGCATTAGGGTTCGAACACTCGAACACCTATACGGATTCTCCTGCACAGTGGCAGATATGTAAATACGGCGTTTACTTACCATTTCTCCGCATTAGGGTTCGAACACACGAACACCTATACGGATTCTCCTGCACAGTGGCAGATATGTAAATACGGCGTTTACTTACCATTTCTCACGCATTAGCGTTCGAACACACGAACACCTATACGGATTCTCCTCCACAGTGGCAGATATGTGAATACAGCGTTTACTTACCGTTTCTCACGCATTAGGGTTCGAACACTCGAACACCAATACGGATTCTCCTGCACAGTGGCAGATATGTAAATACGGCGTTTACTTACCATTTCTCACGCATTAGGGTTCGAACACTCGAACACCTATATGGATTCTCCTGCACAGTGGCAGATATGTAAATACGGCGGTTACTTACCATTTCTCACGCATTACGCTTCGAACACTCGAACACCTATACGGATTCTCCTACACAGTGGCAGATATGTAATTACGGCGTTTACTTACCATTTCTCCGCATTAGGGTTCGAACACACGAACACCTATACGGATTCTCTTGCACAGTGGCAGATATGTAAATACGGCGTTTACTTACCATTTCTCACGCATTAGGGTTCGAACACTCGAACACCTATACGGATTCTCCTGCATAGTGGCAGATATGTAAATACGGCGTTTACTTACCATTTCTCACGCATTACGCTTCGAACACTCGAACACCTATACGGATTCTCCTGCACAGCGGCAGATATGTAAATACGGCGTTTACTTACCATTTCTCACGCATTAGGGTTTGAACACTCGAACACCTATACGGATTCTCCTGCACAGTGGCAGATATGTAAATACGGCGTTTACTTACCATTTCTCACGCATTAGGGTTCGAACACACGAACACCTATACGGATTCTCCTCCACAGTGGCAGATATGTGAATACGGCGTTTACTTACTGTTTCTCACGCATTAGGGTTCGAACACTCGAACACCTATACGGATTCTCCTGCATAGTGGCAGATATGTAAATACGGCGTTTACTTACCATTTCTCTTGCATTAGGGTTCGAACACCCGGACACCTATACGGATTCTCCTGCACAGTGGCAGATATGTAAATACGGCGTTTAGTTACCATTTCTCACGCATTAGGGTTCGAACACACGAACACTTATACGGATTCTCCTCCACAGTGGCAGATATGTAAATACGGCGTTTACTTACCATTTCTCACCATTAGGATTCGAACACACGAACACCTATACGGATTCTCCTCCACAGTGGCAGATATGTAAATACGGCGTTTACTTACCATTTCTCACGCATTAGGGTTCGAACACTCGAACACCTATACGGATTCTCCTACACAGTGGCTTCGAACACCTATACGGATTCTGTTCCACAGTGGCAGATATGTAAATACGGCGTTTACTTACCATTTCTCACGAATTAGGGTTCGAACACTCGAACACCTATACGGATTCTCCTGCACAGTGGCAGATATGTAAATACGGCGTTTACTTACCATTTCTCACGCATTAGGGTTCGAACACTCGAACACCCATACGGATTCTCCTGCACAGTGGCAAATATGTAAATACGGCATTTACTTACCATTTCTCACGCACTAGGGTTCGAACACACGAACACCTATACGGATTCTCCTGCACAGTGGCAGATATGTAAATACGGCGTTTACTTACCATTTCTCACGCATTAGGGTTCGAACACACGAACACCTATACGTATTCTCCTGGACAGTGGTAGATATGTAAATACGGCTTTTACTTACCATTTGTCACGAATTACGGTTCCAACACTCGAACACCTATACGGATTCTCCTGCATAGTGGCAGATATGTAAATACGGCGTTTACTTACCATTTCTCACGCATTAGGGTTCGAACACTCGAACACCTATACGGATTCTCCTCCACAGTGGCAGATATGTAAATACGGCGTTTACTTACCATTTCTCACGCATTAGGGTTCGAACACTCGAACACCTATACGGATTCTCCTGCACAGTGGCAGATATGTAAATACGGCGTTTACTTACCATTTCTCACGCATTACGCTTCGAACACTCGAACACCTATACGGATTCTCCTGCACAGCGGCAGATATGTAAATACGGCGTTTACTTACCATTTCTCACGCATTAGGGTTTGAACACTCGAACACCTATACGGATTCTCCTGCACAGTGGCAGATATGTAAATACGACGTTTACTTACCATTTCTCACGCATTAGGGTTCGAACACACGAACACCTATACGGATTCTCCTCCACAGTGGCAGATATGTGAATACGGCGTTTACTTACCGTTTCTCACGCATTAGGGTTCGAACACTCGAACACCTATACGGATTCTCCTGCATAGTGGCAGATATGTAAATACGGCGTTTACTTACCATTTCTCTTGCATTAGGGTTCGAACACCCGAACACCTATACGGATTCTCCTGCACAGTGGCAGATATGTAAATACGGCGTTTAGTTACCATTTCTCACGCATTAGGGTTCGAACACACGAACACTTATACGGATTCTCCTCCACAGTGGCAGATATGTAAATACGGCGTTTACTTACCATTTCTCACCATTAGGGTTCGAACACACGAACACCTATACGGATTCTCCTCCACTGTGGCAGATATGTAAATACGGCGTTTACTTACCATTTCTCACGCATTAGGGTTCGAACACTCGAACACCTATACGGATTCTCCTGCACAGTGGCTTCGAACACCTATACGGATTCTGCTCCACAGTGGCAGATATGTAAATACGGCGTTTACTTACCATTTCTCACGCATTAGGGTTCGAACACTCGAACACCTATACGGATTCTCCTGCACAGTGGCAGATATGTAAATACGGCGTTTACTTACCATTTCTCACGCATTAGGGTTCGAACACTCGAACACCCATACGGATTCTCCTGCACAGTGGCAGATATGTAAATACGGCATTTACTTACCATTTCTCACGCACTAGGGTTCGAACACACGAACACCTATACGGATTCTCCTGCACAGTGGCAGATATGTAAATACGGCGTTTACTTACCATTTCTCACGCATTAGGGTTCGAACACACGAACACCTATACGTATTCTCCTGGACAGTGGTAGATCTGTAAATACGGCTTTTACTTACCATTTGTCACGCATTACGGTTCGAACACTCGAACACCTATACGGATTCTCCTGCACAGTGGCAGATATGTAAATACGGCGTTTACTTACCATTTCTCACGCATTAGGGTTCGAACACTCGAACAGCTATACGGATTCTCCTCCACAGTGGCAGATATGTAAATACGGCGTTTACTTACCATTTCTCACGCATTAGGGTTCGAACACTCGAACACCTATACGGATTCTCCTGCACAGTGGCAGATATGTAAATACAGCGTTTACTTACCATTTCTCACGCATTACGCTTCGAACACTCGAACACCTATACGGATTCTCCTGCACAGCGGCAGATATGTAAATACGGCGTTTACTTACCATTTCTCACGCATTAGGGTTTGAACACTCGAACACCTATACGGATTCTCCTGCACAGTGGCAGATATGTAAATACGGCGTTTACTTACCATTTCTCACGCATTAGGGTTCGAACACACGAACACCTATACGGATTCTCCTCCACAGTGGCAGATATGTAAATACGGCGTTTACTTACCATTTCTCACGCATTACGCTTCGAACACTCGAACACCTATACGGATTCTCCTGCACAGCGGCAGATATGTAAGTACGGCGTTTACTTACCATTTCTCACGCATTAGGGTTTGAACACTCGAACACCTATACGGATTCTCCTGCACAGTGGCAGATATGTAAATACGGCGTTTACTTACCATTTCTCACGCATTAGGGTTCGAACACACGAACACCTATACGGATTCTCCTCCACAGTGGCAGATATGTGAATACGGCGTTTACTTACCGTTTCTCACGCATTAGGGTTCGAACACTCGAACACCTATACGGATTCTCCTGCATAGTGGCAGATATGTAAATACGGCGTTTACTTACCATTTCTCTTGCATTAGGGTTCGAACACCCGAACACCTATACGGATTCTCCTGCACAGTGGCAGATATGTAAATACGGCGTTTAGTTACCATTTCTCACGCATTAGGGTTCGAACACACGAACACTTATACGGATTCTCCTCCACAGTGGCAGATATGTAAATACGGCGTTTACTTACCATTTCTCACCATTAGGGTTCGAACACACGAACACCTATACGGATTCTCCTCCACAGTGGCAAATATGTAAATACGGAGTTTACTTACCATTTCTCACGCATTAGGGTTCGAACACTCGAACACCTATACGGATTCTCCTGCACAGTGGCTTCGAACACCTATACGGATTCTGCTCCACAGTGGCAGATATGTAAATACGGCGTTTACTTACCATTTCTCACGCATTAGGGTTCGAACACTCGAACACCTATCCGATTCTCCTGCACAGTGGCAGATATGTAAATACGGCGTTTACTTACCATTTCGCACGCATTAGGGTTCGAACACTCGAACACCTATACGGATTCTCCTGCACAGTGGCAGATATGTAAATACGGCATTTACTTACCATTTCTCACGCACTAGGGTTCGAACACACGAACACCTATACGAATTCTCCTGCACAGTGGCAGATATGTAAATACGGCGTTTACTTACCATTTCTCACGCATTAGGGTTCGAACACACGAACACCTATACGTATTCTCCTGGACAGTGGTAGATATGTAAATACGGCTTTTACTTACCATTTGTCACGCATTACGGTTCGAACACTCGAACACCTATACGGATTCTCCTGCACAGTGGCAGATATGTAAATACGGCGTTTACTTACCATTTCTCACGCATTAGGGTTCGAACACTCGAACACCTATACGGATTCTCCTCCACAGTGGCAGATATGTAAATACGGCGTTTACTTACCATTTCTCACGCATTAGGGTTCGAACACTCGAACACTTATACGGATTCTCCTGCACAGTGGCAGATATGTAAATACGGCGTTTACTTACCATTTCTCACGCATTACGCTTCGAACACTCGAACACCTATACGGATTCTCCTGCACAGCGGCAGATATGTAAATACGGCGTTTACTTACCATTTCTCACGCATTAGGGTTTGAACACTCCAACACCTATACGGATTCTCCTCCACAGTGGCAGATATGTAAATACGGCGTTTACTTACCATTTCTGACGCATTAGGGTTCGAACACACGAACACCTATACGGATTCTCCTCCACAGTGGCAGATATGTGAATACGGCGTTTACTTACCGTTTCTCACGCATTAGGGTTCGAACACTCGAACACCTATACGGATTCTCCTGCATAGTGGCAGATATGTAAATACGGCGTTTACTTACCATTTCTCCTGCATTAGGGTTCGAACACCCGAACACCTATACGGATTCTCCTGCACAGTGGCAGATATGCAAATACGGCGTTTAGTTACCATTTCTCACGCATTAGGGTTCGAACACACGAACACTTATACGGATTGTCCTCCACAGTGGCAGATATGTAAATACGGCGTTTACTTACCATTTCTCACCATTAGGGTTCGAACACACGAACACCTATACGGATTCTCCTCCACAGCGGCAGATATGTAAATACGGCGTTTACTTACCATTTCTCACGCATTAGGGTTCGAACACTCGAACACCTATACGGATTCTCCTGCACAGTGGCTTCGAACACCTATATGGATTCTGCTCCACAGTGGCAGATATGTAAATACGGCATTTACTTACCATTTCTCACGCATTAGGGTTCGAACACTCGAACACCTATACGGATTCTCCTGCACAGTGGCAGATATGTAAATACGGCGTTTACTTACCATTTCTCACGCATTAGGGTTCGAAGACACGAACACCTATACGGATTCTCCTCCACAGTGGCAGATATGTGAATACGGCGTTTACTTACCGTTTCTCACGCATTAGGGTTCGAACACTCGAACACCTATACGGATTCTCCTGCATAGTGGCAGATATGTAAATACGGCGTTTACTTACCATTTCTCCTGCATTAGGGTTCGAACAGCCGAACACCTATACGGATTCTCCTGCACAGTGGCAGATATGCAAATACGGCGTTTAGTTACCATTTCTCACGCATTAGGGTTCGAACACACGAACACTTATACGGATTGTCCTCCACAGTGGCAGATATGTAAATACGGCGTTTACTTACCATTTCTCACCATTAGGGTTCGAACACACGAACACCTATACGGATTCTCCTCCACAGTGGCAGATATGTAA
Source organism: Camellia granthamiana (assembly GCA_036172215.1). Classification (NCBI taxonomy): domain Eukaryota; kingdom Viridiplantae; phylum Streptophyta; class Magnoliopsida; order Ericales; family Theaceae; genus Camellia; species Camellia granthamiana. The sequence continues at coordinate 18,182 of JAXFYN010001017.1, forward strand.
ATACGGCGTTTACTTACCATTTCTCACGCATTAGGGTTTGAACACTCGAACACCTCTACGGATTCTCCTGCACAGTGGCAGATATGTAAATACGGCGTTTACTTACCATTTCTCACGCATTAGGGTTCGAACACACGAACACCTATACGGATTCTCCTCCACAGTGGCAGATATGTAAATACGGCGTTTACTTACCATTTCTCACGCATTACGCTTCGAACACTCGAACACCTATACGGATTCTCCTGCACAGCGGCAGATATGTAAATACGGCGTTTACTTACCATTTCTCACGCATTAGGGTTTGAACACTCGAACACCTATACGGATTCTCCTGCACAGTGGCAGATATGTAAATACGGCGTTTACTTACCATTTCTCACGCATTAGGGTTCGAACACACGAACACCTATACGGATTCTCCTCCACAGTGGCAGATATGTGAATACGGCGTTTACTTACCGTTTCTCACGCATTAGGGTTCGAACACTCGAACACCTATACGGATTCTCCTGCATAGTGGCAGATTTGTAAATACGGCGTTTACTTACCATTTCTCTTGCATTAGGGTTCGAACACCCGAACACCTATACGGATTCTCCTGCACAGTGGCAGATATGTAAATACGGCGTTTAGTTACCATTTCTCACGCATTAGGGTTCGAACACACGAACACTTATACGGATTCTCCTCCACAGTGGCAGATATGTAAATACGGCGTTTACTTACCATTTCTCACCATTAGGGTTCGAACACACGAACACCTATACGGATTCTCCTCCACAGTGGCAGATATGTAAATACGGAGTTTACTTACCATTTCTCACGCATTAGGGTTCGAACACTCGAACACCTATACGGATTCTCCTGCACAGTGGCTTCGAACACCTATACGGATTCTACTCCACAGTGGCAGATATGTAAATACGGCGTTTACTTACCATTTCTCACGCATTAGGGTTCGAACACTCGAACACCTATACGGATTCTCCTGCACAGTGGCAGATATGTAAATACGGCGTTTACTTACCATTTCGCACGCATTAGGGTTCGAACACTCGAACACCTATACGGATTCTCCTGCACAGTGGCAGATATGTAAATACGGCATTTACTTACCATTTCTCACGCACTAGGGTTCGAACACACGAACACCTATACGGATTCTCCTGCACAGTGGCAGATATGTAAATACGGCGTTTACTTACCATTTCTCACGCATTAGGGTTCGAACACACGAACACCTATACGTATTCTCCTGGACAGTGGTAGATATGTAAATACGGCTTTTACTTACCATTTGTCACGCATTACGGTTCGAACACTCGAACACCTATACGGATTCTCCTGCACAGTGGCAGATATGTAAATACGGCGTTTACTTACCATTTCTCACGCATTTGGGTTCGAACACTCGAACACCTATACGGATTCTCCTCCACAGTGGCAGATATGTAAATACGGCGTTTACTTACCATTTCTCACGCATTAGGGTTCGAACACTCGAACACTTATACGGATTCTCCTGCACAGTGGCAGATATGTAAATACGGCGTTTACTTACCATTTCTCACGCATTACGCTTCGAACACTCGAACACCTATACGGATTCTCCTGCACAGCGGCAGATATGTAAATACGGCGTTTACTTACCATTTCTCACGCATTAGGGTTTGAACACTCGAACACCTATACGGATTCTCCTGCACAGTGGCAGATATGTAAATACGGCGTTTACTTACCATTTCTCACGCATTAGGGTTCGAACACACGAACACCTATACGGATTCTCCTCCACAGTGGCAGATATGTGAATACGGCGTTTACTTACCGTTTCTCACGCATTAGGGTTCGAACACTCGAACACCTATACGGATTCTCCTGCATAGTGGCAGATATGTAAATACGGCGTTTACTTACCATTTCTCCTGCATTAGGGTTCGAACACCCGAACACCTATACGGATTCTCCTGCACAGTGGCAGATATGCAAATACGGCGTTTAGTTACCATTTCTCACGCATTAGGGTTCGAACACACGAACACTTATACGGATTGTCCTCCACAGTGGCAGATATGTAAATACGGCGTTTACTTACCATTTCTCACCCTTAGGGTTCGAACACACGAACACCTATACGGATTCTCCTCCACAGTGGCAGATATGTAAATACGGCGTTTACTTACCATTTCTCACGCATTAGGGTTCGAACACTCGAACACCTATACGGATTCTCCTGCACAGTGGCTTCGAACACCTATATGGATTCTGCTCCACAGTGGCAGATATGTAAATACGGCGTTTACTTACCATTTCTCACGCATTAGGGTTCGAACACTCGAACACCTATACGGATTCTCCTGCACAGTGGCAGATATGTAAATACGGCGTTTACTTACCATTTCTCACGCATTAGGGTTCGAACACACGAACACCTATACGGATTCTCCTCCACAGTGGCAGATATGTGAATACGGCGTTTACTTACCGTTTCTCACGCATTAGGGTTCGAACACTCGAACACCTATACGGATTCTCCTGCATAGTGGCAGATATGTAAATACGGCGTTTACTTACCATTTCTCCTGCATTAGGGTTCGAACACCCGAACACCTATACGGATTCTCCTGCACAGTGGCAGATATGCAAATACGGCGTTTAGTTACCATTTCTCACGCATTAGGGTTCGAACACACGAACACTTATACGGATTGTCCTCCACAGTGGCAGATATGTAAATACGGCGTTTACTTACCATTTCTCACCATTAGGGTTCGAACACACGAACACCTATACGGATTCTCCTCCACAGTGGCAGATATGTAAATACGGCGTTTACTTACCATTTCTCACGCATTAGGGTTCGAACACTCGAACACCTATACGGATTCTCCTGCACAGTGGCTTCGAACACCTATACGGATTCTGCTCCACAGTGGCAGATATGTAAATACGGCGTTTACTTACCATTTCTCACGCATTAGGGTTCGAACACTCGAACACCTATACGGATTCTCCTGCACAGTGGCAGATATGTAAATACGGCGTTTACTTACCATTTCTCACGCATTAGGGTTCGAACACTCGAACACCTATACGGATTCTCCTGCACAGTGGCAGATATGTAAATACGGCATTTACTTACCATTTCTCACGCACTAGGGTTCGAACACACGAACACCTATACGGATTCTCCTGCACAGTGGCAGATATGTAAATACGGCGTTTACTTATCATTTCTCACGCATTAGGGTTCGAACACACGAACACCTATACGTATTCTCCTGGACAGTGGTAGATATGTAAATCGGCTTTTACTTACAATTTGTCACGCATTACGGTTCGAACACTCGAACACCTATACGGATTCTCCTGCACAGTGGTAGATATGTAAATACGGCGTTTACTTACCATTTCTCACGCATTAGGGTTCGAACACTCGAACACTTATACGGATTCTCCTCCACAGTGGCAGATATGTAAATACGGCGTTTACTTACCATTTCTCACGCATTAGGGTTCGAACACTCGAACACCTATACGGATTCTCCTGCACAGTGGCAGATATGTAAATACGGCGTTTAGTTACCATTTCTCACGCATTAGGGTTCGAACACACGAACACTTATACGGATTCTCCTCCACAGTGGCAGATATGTAAATACGGCGTTTACTTACCATTTCTCACCATTAGGGTTCGGACACACGAACACCTATACGGATTCTCCTCCACTGTGGCAGATATGTAAATACGGCGTTTACTTACCATTTCTCACGCATTAGGGTTCGAACACTCGAACACCTATACGGATTCTCCTGCACAGTGGCTTCGAACACCTATATGGATTCTGCTCCACAGTGGCAGATATGTAAATACGGCGTTTACTTACCATTTCTCACGCATTAGGGTTCGAACACTCGAACACCTATACGGATTCTCCTGCACAGTGGCAGATATGTAAATACGGCGTTTACTTACCATTTCTCACGCATTAGGGTTCGAACACTCGAACACCCATACGGATTCTCCTGCACAGTGGCAGATATGTAAATACGGCATTTACTTACCATTTCTCACGCACTAGGGTTCGAACACACGAACACCTATACGGATTCTCCTGCACAGTGGCAGATATGTAAATACGGCGTTTACTTACCATTTCTCACGCATTAGGGTTCGAACACACGAACACCTATACGTATTCTCCTGGACAGTGGTAGATATGTAAATACGGCTTTTACTTACCATTTGTCACGCATTACGGTTCGAACACTTGAACACCTATACGGATTCTCCTGCACAGTGGCAGATATGTAAATACGGCGTTTACTTACCATTTGTCACGCATTAGGGTTCGAACACTCGAACACCTATACGGATTCTCCTCCACAGTGGCAGATATGTAAATACGGCGTTTACTTACCCTTTCTCACGCATTAGGGTTCGAACACTCGAACACCTATACGGATTCTCCTGCACAGTGGCAGATATGTAAATACAGCGTTTACTTACCATTTCTCACGCATTACGCTTCGAACACTCGAACACCTATACGGATTCTCCTGCACAGCGGCAGATATGTAAATACGGCGTTTACTTACCATTTCTCACGCATTAGGGTTTGAACACTCGAACACCTATACGGATTCTCCTTCACAGTGGCAGATATGTAAATACGGCGTTTACTTACCATTTCTCACGCATTAGGGTTCGAACACACGAACACCTATACGGATTCTCCTCCACAGTGGCAGATATGTAAATACGGCGTTTACTTACCATTTCTCACGCATTACGCTTCGAACACTCGAACACCTATACGGATTCTCCTGCACAGCGGCAGATATGTAAATACGGCGTTTACTTACCATTTCTCACGCATTAGGGTTTGAACACTCGAACACCTATACGGATTCTCCTGCACAGTGGCAGATATGTAAATACGGCGTTTACTTACCATTTCTCACGCATTAGGGTTCGAACACACGAACACCTATACGGATTCTCCTCCACAGTGGCAGATATGTAAATACGGCGTTTACTTACCATTTCTCACGCATTACGCTTCGAACACTCGAACACCTATACGGATTCTCCTGCACAGTGGCAGATATGTAAATACGGCGTTTACTTACCATTTCTCACGCATTAGGGTTCGAACACACGAACACCTATACGGATTCTCCTGCACAGTGGCAGATATGTGAATACGGCGTTTACTTACCGTTTCTCACGCATTAGGGTTCGAACACTCGAACACCTATACGGATTCTCCTGCACAGTGGCAGATATGTAAATACGGCGTTTACTTACCATTTCTCACGCATTAGGGTTCGAACACACGAACACCTATACGGATTCTCCTGCACAGTGGCAGATATGTGAATACGGCGTTTACTTACCATTTCTCACGCATTAGGGTTCGAACACTCGAACACCTATACGGATTCTCCTGCACAGTGGCAGATATGTAAATACGGCGTTTACTTACCATTTCGCACGCATTAGGGTTCGAACACTCGAACACCTATACGGATTCTCCTGCACAGTGGCAGATATGTAAATATGGCATTTACTTACCATTTCTCACGCACTAGGGTTCGAACACACGAACACCTATACGGATTCTCCTGCACAGTGGCAGATATGTAAATACGGCGTTTACTTACCATTTCTCACGCATTAGGGTTCGAACACACGAACACCTATACGTATTCTCCTGGACAGTGGTAGATATGTAAATACGGCTTTTACTTACCATTTGTCACGCATTACGGTTCGAACACTCGAACACCTATACGGATTCTCCTGCACAGTGGCAGATATGTAAATCCGGCGTTTACTTACCATTTCTCACGCATTAGGGTTCGAACACTCGAACACCTATACGGATTCTCCTCCACAGTGGCAGATATGTAAATACGGCGTTTACTTACCATTTCTCACGTTCGAACACTCGAACACTTATACGGATTCTCCTGCACAGTGGCAGATATGTAAATACGGCGTTTACTTACCATTTCTCACGCATTACGCTTCGAACACTCGAACACCTATACGGATTCTCCTGCACAGCGGCAGATATGTAAATACGGCGTTTACTTACCATTTCTCACGCATTAGGTTTGAACACTCCAACACCTATACGGATTCTCCTGCACAGTGGCAGATATGTAAATACGGCGTTTACTTACCATTTCTCACGCATTAGGGTTCGAACACACGAACACCTATACGGATTCTCCTCCACAGTGGCAGATATGTGAATACGGCGTTTACTTACCGTTTCTCACGCATTAGGGTTCGAACACTTCGAACACCTATACGGATTCTCCTGCATAGTGGCAGATATGTAAATACGGCGTTTACATTACCATTTCTCCTGCATTAGGGTTCGAACACCCGAACACCTATACGGATTCTCCTGCACAGTGGCAGATATGCAAATACGGCGTTTAGTTACCATTTCTCACGCATTAGGGACCGAACACACGAACACTTATACGGATTGTCCTCCACAGTGGCAGATATGTAAATACGGCGTTTACTTACCATTTCTCACCATTAGGGTTCGAACACACGAACACCTATACGGATTCTCCTCCACAGCGGCAGATATGTAAATACGGCGTTTACTTACCATTTCTCACGCATTAGGGTTCGAACGCTCGAACACCTATACGGATTCTCCTGCACAGTGGCTTCGAACACCTATATGGATTCTGCTCCACAGTGGCAGATATGTAAATACGGCATTTACTTACCATTTCTCACGCATTAGGGTTCGAACACTCGAACACCTATACGGATTCTCCTGCACAGTGGCAGATATGTAAATACGGCGTTTACTTACCATTTCTCACGCATTAGGGTTCGAACACACGAACACCTATACGGATTCTCCTCCACAGTGGCAGATATGTGAATACGGCGTTTACTTACCGGTTTCTCACGCATTAGGGTTCGAACACTCGAACACCTATACGGATTCTCCTGCATAGTGGGCAGATATGTAAATACGGCGTTTACTTACCATTTCTCCTGCATTAGGGTTCGAACACCCGAACACCTATACGGATTCTCCTGCACAGTGGCAGATATGCAAATACGGCGTTTAGTTACCATTTCTCACGCATTAGGGTTCGAACACACGAACACTTATACGGATTGTCCTCCACAGTGGCAGATATGTAAATACGGCGTTTACTTACCATTTCTCACCATTAGGGTTCGAACACACGACGAACACCTATACGGATTCTCCTCCACAGTGGCAGATATGTAAATACGGCGTTTACTTACCATTTCTCACGCATTAGGGTTTGAACACTCGAACACCTATACGGATTCTCCTGCACAGTGGCAGATATGTAAATACGGCGTTTACTTACCATTTCTCACGCATTAGGGTTCGAACACACGAACACCTATACGGATTCTCCTCCACAGTGGCAGATATGTAAATACGGCGTTTACTTACCATTTCTCACGCATTACGCTTCGAACACTCGAACACCTATACGGATTCTCCTGCACAGCGGCTGATATGTAAATACGGCGTTTACTTACCATTTCTCACGCATTAGGGTTTGAACACTCGAACACCTATACGGATTCTCCTGCAACAGTGGCAGATATGTAAATACGGCGTTTACTTACCATTTCTCACGCATTAGGGTTCGAACACACGAACACCTATACGGATTCTCCTCTCACAGTGGCAGATATGTGAATACGGCGTTTACTTACCGTTTCTCACGCATTAGGGTTCGAACACTCGAACACCTATACGGATTCTCCTGCATAGTGGCACATATGTAAATACGGCGTTTACTTACCATTTCTCTTGCATTAGGGTTCGAACACCCGAACACCTATACGGATTCTCCTGCACAGTGGCAGATATGTAAATACGGCGTTTAGTTACCATTTCTCACGCATTAGGGTTCGAACACACGAACCCTTATACGGATTCTCCTCCACAGTGGCAGATATGTAAATACGGCGTTTACTTACCATTTCTCACCATTAGGGTTCGAACACACGAACACCTATACGGATTCTCCTCCACAGTGGCAGATATGTAAATACGGAGTTTACTTACCATTTCTCACGCATTAGGGTTCGAACACTCGAACACCTATACGGATTCTCCTGCACAGTGGCTTCGAACACCTATACGGATTCTGCTCCACAGTGGCAGATATGTAAATACGGCGTTTACTTACCATTTCTCACGCATTAGGGTTCGAACACTCGAACACCTATACGGATTCTCCTGCACAGTGGCAGATATGTAAATACGGCATTTACTTACCATTTCGCACGCATTAGGGTTCGAACACTCGAACACCTATACGGATTCTCCTGCACAGTGGCAGATATGTAAATACGGCATTTACTTACCATTTCTCACGCACTAGGGTTCGAACACACGAACACCTATACGGATTCTCCTGCACAGTGGCAGATATGTAAATACGGCGTTTACTTACCATTTCTCACGCATTAGGGTTCGAACACACGAACACCTATACGTATTCTCCTGGACAGTGGTAGATATGTAAATACGGCTTTTACTTACCATTTGTCACGCATTACGGTTCGAACACTCGAACACCTATACGGATTCTCCTGCACAGTGGCAGATATGTAAATACGGCGTTTACTTACCATTTCTCACGCATTAGGGTTCGAACACTCGAACACCTATACGGATTCTCCTCCACAGTGGCAGATATGTAAATACGGCGTTTACTTACCATTTCTCACGCATTAGGGTTCGAACACTCGAACACTTATACGGATTCTCCTGCACAGTGGCAGATATGTAAATACGGCGTTTACTTACCATTTCTCATGCATTACGCTTCGAACACTCGAACACCTATACGGATTCTCCTGCACAGCGGCAGATATGTAAATACGGCGTTTACTTTCCATTTCTCACGCATTAGGGTTTGAACACTCCAACACCTATACGGATTCTCCTGCACAGTGGCAGATATGTAAATACGGCGTTTACTTACCATTTCTCACGCATTAGGGTTCGAACACACGAACACCTATACGGATTCTCCTCCACAGTGGCAGATATGTGAATACGGCGTTTACTTACCGTTTCTCACGCATTAGGGTTCGAACACTCGAACACCTATACGGATTCTCCTGCATAGTGGCAGATATGTAAATACGGCGTTTACTTACCATTTCTCCGGCATTAGGGTTCGAACACCCGAACACCTATACGGATTCTCCTGCACAGTGGCAGATATGCAAATACGGCGTTTAGTTACCATTTCTCACGCATTAGGGTTCGAACACACGAACACTTATACGGATTGTCCTCCACAGTGGCAGATATGTAAATACGGCGTTTACTTACCATTTCTCACCATTAGGGTTCGAACACACGAACACCTATACGGATTCTCCTCCACAGTGGCAGATATGTAAATACGGCGTTTACTTACCATTTCTCACGCATTAGGGTTCGAACACTCGAACACCTATACGGATTCTCCTGCACAGTGGCTTCGAACACCTATATGGATTCTGCTCCACAGTGGCAGATATGTAAATACGGCGTTTACTTACCATTTCTCACGCATTAGGGTTCGAACACTCGAACACCTATACGGATTCTCCTGCACAGTGGCAGATATGTAAATACGGCGTTTACTTACCATTTCTCACGCATTAGGGTTCGAACACACGAACACCTATACGGATTCTCCTCCACAGTGGCAGATATGTGAATACGGCGTTTACTTACCGTTTCTCACGCATTAGGGTTCGAACACTCGAACACCTATACGGATTCTCCTGCATAGTGGCAGATATGTAAATACGGCGTTTACTTACCATTTCTCCTGCATTAGGGTTCGAACACCCGAACACCTATACGGATTCTCCTGCACAGTGGCAGATATGCAAATACGGCGTTTAGTTACCATTTCTCACGCATTAGGGTTCGAACACACGAACACTTATACGGATTGTCCTCCACAGTGGCAGATATGTAAATACGGCGTTTACTTACCATTTCTCACCATTAGGGTTCGAACACACGAACACCTATACGGATTCTCCTCCATAGTGGCAGATATGTAAATACGGCGTTTACTTACCATTTCTCACGCATTAGGGTTCGAACACTCGAACACCTATACGGATTCTCCTGCACAGTGGCTTCGAACACCTATACGGATTCTGCTCCACAGTGGCAGATATGTAAATACGGCGTTTACTTACCATTTCTCACGCATTAGGGTTCGAACACTCGAACACCTATACGGATTCTCCTGCACAGTGGCAGATATGTAAATACGGCGTTTACTTACCATTTCTCACGCATTAGGGTTCGAACACTCGAACACCTATACGGATTCTCCTGCACAGTGGCAGATATGTAAATACGGCATTTACTTACCATTTCTCACGCACTAGGGTTCGAACACACGAACACCTATACGGATTCTCCTGCACAGTGGCAGATATGTAAATACGGCGTTTACTTATCATTTCTCACGCATTAGGGTTCGAACACACGAACACCTATACGTATTCTCCTGGACAGTGGTAGATATGTAAATCGGCTTTTACTTACAATTTGTCACGCATTACGGTTCGAACACTCGAACACCTATACGGATTCTCCTGCACAGTGGTAGATATGTAAATACGGCGTTTACTTACCATTTCTCACGCATTAGGGTTCGAACACTCGAACACTTATACGGATTCTCCTCCACAGTGGCAGATATGTAAATACGGCGTTTACTTACCATTTCTCACGCATTAGGGTTCGAACACTCGAACACCTATACGGATTCTCCTGCACAGTGGCAGATATGTAAATACGGCGTTTAGTTACCATTTCTCACGCATTAGGGTTCGAACACACGAACACTTATACGGATTCTCCTCCACAGTGGCAGATATGTAAATACGGCGTTTACTTACCATTTCTCACCATTAGGGTTCGGACACACGAACACCTATACGGATTCTCCTCCACTGTGGCAGATATGTAAATACGGCGTTTACTTACCATTTCTCACGCATTAGGGTTCGAACACTCGAACACCTATACGGATTCTCCTGCACAGTGGCTTCGAACACCTATATGGATTCTGCTCCACAGTGGCAGATATGTAAATACGGCGTTTACTTACCATTTCTCACGCATTAGGGTTCGAACACTCGAACACCTATACGGATTCTCCTGCACAGTGGCAGATATGTAAATACGGCGTTTACTTACCATTTCTCACGCATTAGGGTTCGAACACTCGAACACCCATACGGATTCTCCTGCACAGTGGCAGATATGTAAATACGGCATTTACTTACCATTTCTCACGCACTAGGGTTCGAACACACGAACACCTATACGGATTCTCCTGCACAGTGGCAGATATGTAAATACGGCGTTTACTTACCATTTCTCACGCATTAGGGTTCGAACACACGAACACCTATACGTATTCTCCTGGACAGTGGTAGATATGTAAATACGGCTTTTACTTACCATTTGTCACGCATTACGGTTCGAACACTCGAACACCTATACGGATTCTCCAGCACAGTGGCAGATATGTAAATACGGCGTTTACTTACCATTTCTCACGCATTAGGGTTCGAACACTCGAACACCTATACGGATTCTCCTCCACAGTGGCAGATATCTAAATACGGCGTTTACTTACCCTTTCTCACGCATTAGGGTTCGAACACTCGAACACCTATACGGATTCTCCTGCACAGTGGCAGATATGTAAATACAGCGTTTACTTACCATTTCTCACGCATTACGCTTCGAACACTCGAACACCTATACGGATTCTCCTGCACAGCGGCAGATATGTAAATACGGCGTTTACTTACCATTTCTCACGCATTAGGGTTTGAACACTCGAACACCTATACGGATTCTCCTTCACAGTGGCAGATATGTAAATACGGCGTTTACTTACCATTTCTCACGCATTAGGGTTCGAACACACGAACACCTATACGGATTCTCCTCCACAGTGGCAGATATGTAAATACGGCGTTTACTTACCATTTCTCACGCATTACGCTTCGAACACTCGAACACCTATACGGATTCTCCTGCACAACGGCAGATATGTAAATACGGCGTTTACTTACCATTTCTCACGCATTAGGGTTCGAACACTCGAACACTTATACGGATTCTCCTCCACAGTGGCAGATATGTAAATACGGCGTTTACTTACCATTTCTCACGCATTAGGGTTCGAACACTCGAACACCTATACGGATTCTCCTGCACAGTGGCAGATATGTAAATACGGCGTTTAGTTACCATTTCTCACGCATTAGGGTTCGAACACACGAACACTTATACGGATTCTCCTCCCACAGTGGCAGATATGTAAATACGGCGTTTACTTACCATTTCTCACCATTAGGGTTCGGACACACGAACACCTATACGGATTCTCCTCCACTGTGGCAGATATGTAAATACGGCGTTTACTTACCATTTCTCACGCATTAGGGTTCGAACACTCGAACACCTATACGGATTCTCCTGCACAGTGGCTTCGAACACCTATATGGATTCTGCTCCACAGTGGCATATATGTAAATACGGCGTTTACTTACCATTTCTCACGCATTAGGGTTCGAACACTCGAACACCTATACGGATTCTCCTGCACAGTGGCAGATATGTAAATACGGCGTTTACTTACCATTTCTCACGCATTAGGGTTCGAACACTCGAACACCCATACGGATTCTCCTGCACAGTGGCAGATATGTAAATACGGCATTTACTTACCATTTCTCACGCACTAGGGTTCGAACACACGAACACCTATACGGATTCTCCTGCACAGTGGCAGATATGTAAATACGGCGTTTACTTACCATTTCTCACGCATTAGGGTTCGAACACACGAACACCTATACGTATTCTCCTGGACAGTGGTAGATATGTAAATACGGCTTTTACTTACCATTTGTCACGCATTACGATTCGAACACTCGAACACCTATACGGATTCTCCTGCACAGTGGCAGATATGTAAATACGGCGTTTACTTACCATTTCTCACGCATTAGGGTTTGAACACTCGAACACCTATACGGATTCTCCTTCACAGTGGCAGATATGTAAATACGGCGTTTACTTACCATTTCTCACGCATTAGGGTTCGAACACACGAACACCTATACGGATTCTCCTCCACAGTGGCAGATATGTAAATACGGCGTTTACTTACCATTTCTCACGCATTACGCTTCGAACACTCGAACACCTATACGGATTCTCCTGCACAGCGGCAGATATGTAAATACGGCGTTTACTTACCATTTCTCACGCATTAGGGTTCGAACACTCGAACACTTATACGGATTCTCCTCCACAGTGGCAGATATGTAAATACGGCGTTTACTTACCATTTCTCACGCATTAGGGTTCGAACACTCGAACACCTATACGGATTCTCCTGCACAGTGGCAGATATGTAAATACGGCGTTTAGTTACCATTTCTCACGCATTAGGGTTCGAACACACGAACACTTATACGGATTCTCCTCCACAGTGGCAGATATGTAAATACGGCGTTTACTTACCATTTCTCACCATTAGGGTTCGGACACACTAGGGTTCGGACACACGAACACCTATACGGATTCTCCTCCACTGTGGCAGATATGTAAATACGGCGTTTACTTACCATTTCTCACGCATTAGGGTTCGAACACTCGAACACCTATACGGATTCTCCTGCACAGTGGCTTCGAACACCTATATGGATTCTGCTCCACAGTGGCATATATGTAAATACGGCGTTTACTTACCATTTCTCACGCATTAGGGTTCGAACACTCGAACACCTATACGGATTCTCCTGCACAGTGGCAGATATGTAAATACGGCGTTTACTTACCATTTCTCACGCATTAGGGTTCGAACACTCGAACACCCATACGGATTCTCCTGCACAGTGGCAGATATGTAAATACGGCATTTACTTACCATTTCTCACGCACTAGGGTTCGAACACACGAACACCTATACGGATTCTCCTGCACAGTGGCAGATATGTAAATACGGCGTTTACTTACCATTTCTCACGCATTAGGGTTCGAACACACGAACACCTATACGTATTCTCCTGGACAGTGGTAGATATGTAAATACGGCTTTTACTTACCATTTGTCACGCATTACGGTTCGAACACTCGAACACCTATACGGATTCTCCTGCACAGTGGCAGATATGTAAATACGGCGTTTACTTACCATTTCTCACGCATTAGGGTTCGAACACTCGAACACCTATACGGATTCTCCTCCACAGTGGCAGATATGTAAATACGGCGTTTACTTACCCTTTCTCACGCATTAGGGTTCGAACACTCGAACACCTATACGGATTCTCCTGCACAGTGGCAGATATGTAAATACAGCGTTTACTTACCATTTCTCACGCATTACGCTTCGAACACTCGAACACCTATACGGATTCTCCTGCACAGCGGCAGATATGTAAATACGGCGTTTACTTACCATTTCTCACGCATTAGGGTTTGAACACTCGAACACCTATACGGATTCTCCTTCACAGTGGCAGATATGTAAATACGGCGTTTACTTACCATTTCTCACGCATTAGGGTTCGAACACACGAACACCTATACGGATTCTCCTCCACAGTGGCAGATATGTAAATACGGCGTTTACTTACCATTTCTCACGCATTACGCTTCGAACACTCGAACACCTATACGGATTCTCCTGCACAGCGGCAGATATGTAAATACGGCGTTTACTTACCATTTCTCACGCATTAGGGTTTGAACACTCGAACACCTATACGGATTCTCCTGCACAGTGGCAGATATGTAAATACGGCGTTTACTTACCATTTCTCACGCATTAGGGTTCGAACACACGAACACCTATACGGATTCTCCTCCACAGTGGCAGATATGTAAATACGGCGTTTACTTACCATTTCTCACGCATTACGCTTCGAACACTCGAACACCTATACGGATTCTCCTGCACAGTGGCAGATATGTAAATACGGCGTTTACTTACCATTTCTCACGCATTAGGGTTCGAACACACGAACACCTATACGGATTCTCCTGCACAGTGGCAGATATGTGAATACGGCGTTTACTTACCGTTTCTCACGCATTAGGGTTCGAACACTCGAACACCTATACGGATTCTCCTGCACAGTGGCAGATATGTAAATACGGCGTTTACTTACCATTTCTCACGCATTAGGGTTCGAACACACGAACACCTATACGGATTCTCCTGCACAGTGGCAGATATGTGAATACGGCGTTTACTTACCATTTCTCACGCATTAGGGTTCGAACACTCGAACACCTATACGGATTCTCCTGCATAGTGGCAGATATGTAAATACGGCGTTTACTTACCATTTCGCACGCATTAGGGTTCGAACACTCGAACACCTATACGGATTCTCCTACACAGTGGCAGATATGTAAATACGGCATTTACTTACCATTTCTCACGCACTAGGGTTCGAACACACGAACACCTATACGGATTCTCCTGCACAGTGGCAGATATGTAAATACGGCGTTTACTTACCATTTCTCACGCATTAGGGTTCGAACACACGAACACCTATACGTATTCTCCTGGACAGTGGTAGATATGTAAATACGGCTTTTACTTACCATTTGTCACGCATTACGGTTCGAACACTCGAACACCTATACGGATTCTCCTGCACAGTGGCAGATATGTAAATCCGGCGTTTACTTACCATTTCTCACGCATTAGGGTTCGAACACTCGAACACCTATACGGATTCTCCTCCACAGTGGCAGATATGTAAATACGGCGTTTACTTACCATTTCTCACGCATTAGGGTTCGAACACTCGAACACCTATACGGATTCTCCTACACAGTGGCAGATATGTAAATACGGCGTTTACTTGCCATTTCTCACGCATTACGCTTCGAACACTCGAACACCTATACGGATTCTCCTGCACAGCGGCAGATATGTAAATACGGCGTTTACTTACCATTTCTCACGCATTAGGGTTTGAACACTCCAACACCTATACGGATTCTCCTGCACAGTGGCAGATATGTAAATACGGCGTTTACTTACCATTTCTCACGCATTAGGGTTCGAACACACGAACACCTATACGGATTCTCCTCCACAGTGGCAGATATGTGAATACGGCGTTTACTTACCGTTTCTCACGCATTAGGGTTCGAACACTCGAACACCTATACGGATTCTCCTGCATAGTGGCAGATATGTAAATACGGCGTTTACTTACCATTTCTCCTGCATTAGGGTTCGAACACCCGAACACCTATACGGATTCTCCTGCACAGTGGCAGATATGCAAATACGGCGTTTAGCTACCATTTCTCACGCATTAGGGTTCGAACACACGAACACTTATACGGATTGTCCTCCACAGTGGCAGATATGTAAATACGGCGTTTACTTACCATTTCTCACCATTAGGGTTCGAACACACGAACACCTATACGGATTCTCCTCCACAGTGGCAGATATGTAAATACGGCGTTTACTTACCATTTCTCACGCATTAGGGTTCGAACACTCGAACACCTATACGGATTCTCCTGCACAGTGGCTTCGAACACCTATATGGATTCTGCTCCACAGTGGCAGATATGTAAATACGGCGTTTACTTACCATTTCTCACGCATTAGGGTTCGAACACTCGAACACCTATACGGATTCTCCTGCACAGTGGCAGATATGTAAATACGGCGTTTACTTACCATTTCTCACGCATTAGGGTTCGAACACACGAACACCTATACGGATTCTCCTCCACAGTGGCAGATATGTGAATACGGCGTTTACTTACCGTTTCTCACGCATTAGGGTTCGAACACTCGAACACCTATACGGATTCTCCTGCATAGTGGCAGATATGTAAATGCGGCGTTTACTTACCATTTCTCCTGCATTAGGGTTCGAACACCCGAACACCTATACGGATTCTCCTGCACAGTGGCAGATATGCAAATACGGCGTTTAGTTACCATTTCTCACGCATTAGGGTTCGAACACACGAACACTTATACGGATTGTCCTCCACAGTGGCAGATATGTAAATACGGCGTTTACTTACCATTTCTCACCATTAGGGTTCGAACACACGAACACCTATACGGATTCTCCTCCACAGTGGCAGATATGTAAATACGGCGTTTACTTACCATTTCTCACGCTTTAGGGTTCGAACACTCGAACACCTATACGGATTCTCCTGCACAGTGGCTTCGAACACCTATACGGATTCTGCTCCACAGTGGCAGATATGTAAATACGGCGTTTACTTACCATTTCTCACGCATTAGGGTTCGAACACTCGAACACCTATACGGATTCTCCTGCACAGTGGCAGATATGTAAATACGGCGTTTACTTACCATTTCTCACGCATTAGGGTTCGAACACTCGAACACCTATACGGATTCTCCTGCACAGTGGCAGATATGTAAATACGGCATTTACTTACCATTTCTCACGCACTAGGGTTCGAACACACGAACACCTATACGGATTCTCCTGCACAGTGGCAGATATGTAAATACGGCGTTTACTTATCATTTCTCACGCATTAGGGTTCGAACACACGAACACCTATACGTATTCTCCTGGACAGTGGTAGATATGTAAATCGGCTTTTACTTACCATTTGTCACGCATTACAGTTCGAACACTCGAACACCTATACGGATTCTCCTGCACAGTGGTAGATATGTAAATACGGCGTTTACTTACCATTTCTCACGCATTAGGGTTCGAACACTCGAACACCTATACGGATTCTCCTCCACAGTGGCAGATATGTAAATACGGCGTTTACTTACCATTTCTCACGCATTAGGGTTCGAACACTCGAACACCTATACGGATTCTCGTGCACAGTGGCAGATATGTAAATACGGCGTTTACTTACCATTTCTCACGCATTACGCTTCGAACACTCGAAGACCTATACGGATTCTCCTGCACAGTGGCAGATATGTAAATACGGCGTTTACTTACCATTTCTCACGCATTAGGGTTCGAACACTCGAACACCTACACGGATTCTCCTGCACAGTGGCAGATATGTAAATACGGCGTTTACTTAGCATTTCTCACGCATTAGGGTTCGAACACACGAACACCTATACGGATTCTCCTACACAGTGGCAGATATGTAAATACGGCATTTACTTACCATTTCTCCGCATTAGGGTTCGAACACACGAACACCTATACGGATTCTCCTGCACAGTGGCAGATATGTAAATACGGCGTTTACTTACCATTTCTCACGCATTAGGGTTCGAACACACGAACACCTATACGTATTCTCCTGCACAGTGGCAGATATGTAAATACGGCGTTTACTTACCATTTTTCACGCATTAGGGTTCGAGCACTCGAACACCTATACAGATTCTCCTGCACAGTGGCAGATATGTAAATACGGCGTTTACTTACCATTTCTCACGCATTACGCTTCGAACACACGAACACCTATACGGATTCTCCTGCACAGTGGCAGATATGTAAATAAGGCGTTTACTTACCATTTCTCACGCATTACGCTTCGAACACTCGAACACCTATACGGATTCTCCTGCACAGTGGCAGATATGTAAATACGGCGTTTACTTACCATTTCTCACGCATTAGGGTTCGAACACTCGAACACCTATACGGATTCTCCTGCACAGTGGCAGATATGTAAATACGGCGTTTACTTACCATTTCTCACGCATTAGGGTTCGAACACACGAACACCTATACGGATTCTCCTCCACAATGGCAGATATGTGAATACGGCGTTTACTTACCGTTTCTCACGCATTAGGGTTCGAACACTCGAACACCTATACGGATTCTCCGGCATAGTGGCAGATATGTAAATACGACATTTACTTACCATTTCTCACGCATTAGGGCTCGGACACTCGAACACCTATACGGATTATGCTGCACAGTGGCAGATATGTAAATATGGCGTTTACTTACCATTTCTCATGCATTAGGGTTCGAACACTCGAACACCTATACGGATTCTCCTGCACAATGGCAGATATGTAAATACGGCGTTTAGTTACCATTTCTCACGCATTAGGGTTCGAACACACGAACACCTATACGGATTCTCCTCCACAGTGGCAGATATGTAAATACGGCGTTTACTTACCAGTTCTCATGCATTAGGGTTCGAACACTCGAACACCTGTACGGATTCTCCTGCACAGTGGCAGATATGTAAATACGGCGTTTACTTTCCATTTCTCACGCATTAGGGTTCGAACACTTGAACACCTATACGGATTCTCCTGCACAGTGGCAGATATGTAAATACGGCATTTACTTACCATTTCTCACGCACTAGGGTTCGAACACACGAACACCTATACGGATTCTCCTGCACGGTGGCAGATATGTAAATACGGCGTTTACTTACCATTTCTCACGCATTAGGGTTCGAACACACGAACACCTATACGTATTCTCCTGCACAGTGGTAGATATGTAAATACGGCGTTTACTTACCATTTGTCACGCATTACGGTTCGAACACTCGAACACCTATACGGATTCTCCTCCACAGTGGCAGATATGTAAATACGGCGTTTACTTACCATTTCTCACGCATTAGGGTTCGAACACTCGAACACCTATACGGATTCTCCTGCACAGTGGCAGATATGTAAATACGGCGTTTACTTACCATTTCTCACGCATTACGCTTCGAACACTCGAACACCTATACGGATTCTCCTGCACAGTGGCAGATATGTAAATACGGCGTTTACTTACCATTTCTCACGCATTAGGGTTCGAACACTCGAACACCTATACGGATTCTCCTGCACAGTGGCAGATATGTAAATACGGCGTTTACTTAGCATTTCTCACGCATTACGGTTCGAACACACGAACACCTATACGGATTCTCCTACACAGTGGCAGATATGTAATTACGGCGTTTACTTACCATTTCTCCGCATTAGGGTTCGAACACACGAACACCTATACGGATTCTCCTGCACAGTGGCAGATATGTAAATACGGCGTTTACGTATCATTTCTCACGCATTAGGGTTCGAACACACGAACACCTATACGTATTCTCCTGCACAGTGGCAGATATGTAAATACGGCGTTTACTTACCATTTCTCACGCATTAGGGTTCGAGCACTCGAACACCTATACAGATTCTCCTGCACAGTGGCAGATATGTAAATACGTTATTTACTTACCATTTCTCACGCATTATGCTTCGAACACACGAACACCTATACGGATTCTCCTGCACAGTGGCAGATATGTAAATACGGCGTTTACTTACCATTTCTCACGCATTAGGGTTCGAACACACGAACACCTATACGTATTCTCCTGCACAGTGGCAGATATGTAAATACGGCGTTTACTTACCATTTTTCACGCATTAGGGTTCGAGCACTCGAACACCTATACAGATTCTCCTGCACAGTGGCAGATATGTAAATACGGCGTTTACTTACCATTTCTCACGCATTACGCTTCGAACACACGAACACCTATACGGATTCTCCTGCACAGTGGCAGATATGTAAATAAGGCGTTTACTTACCATTTCTCACGCATTACGCTTCGAACACTCGAACACCTATACGGATTCTCCTGCACAGTGGCAGATATGTAAATACGGCGTTTACTTACCATTTCTCACGCATTAGGGTTCGAACACTCGAACACCTATACGGATTCTCCTGCACAGTGGCAGATATGTAAATACGGCGTTTACTTACCATTTCTCACGCATTACGCTTCGAACACTCGAACACCTATACGGATTCTCCTGCACAGTGGCAGATATGTAAATACGGCGTTTACTTACCATTTCTCACGCATTAGGGTTCGAACACTCGAACACCTATACGGATTCTCCGGCACAGTGGCAGATATGCAAATACGGCGTTTACTTACCATTTCTCACGCATTAGGGTTCGAACACTCGAACACCTATACGGATTCTCCTGCACAGTGGCAGATATGTAAATACGGCGTTTACTTACCATTTCTCACGCATTACGCTTCGAACACTCGAACACCTATACGGATTCTCCTGCATAGTGGCAGATATGTAAATACGGCGTTTACTTACCATTTCTCACGCATTAGGGTTCGAACACTCGAACACCTATACGGATTCTCCTGCACAGTGGCAGATATGTAAATACGGCGTTTACTTAGCATTTCTCACGCATTACGGTTCGAACACACGAACACCTATACGGATTCTCCTACACAGTGGCAGATATGTAATTACGGCGTTTACTTACCATTTCTCCGCATTAGGGTTCGAACACACGAACACCTATACGGATTCTCCTGCACAGTGGCAGATACGTAAATACGGCGTTTACTTATCATTTCTCACGCATTAGGGTTCGAACACACGAACACCTATACGTATTCTCCTGCACAGTGGCAGATATGTAAATACGGCGTTTACTTACCATTTCTCACGCATTAGGGTTCGAGCACTCGAACACCTATACGGATTCTCCTGCACAGTGGCAGATATGTAAATACGTTATTTACTTACCATTTCTCACGCATTATGCTTCGAACACACGAACACCTATACGGATTCTCCTGCACAGTGGCAGATATGTAAATACGGCGTTTACTTACCATTTCTCACGCATTAGGGTTCGAACACACGAACACCTATACGTATTCTCCTGCACAGTGGCAGATATGTAAATACGGCGTTTACTTACCATTTTTCACGCATTAGGGTTTGAGCACTCGAACACCTATACAGATTCTCCTGCACAGTGGCAGATATGTAAATACGGCGTTTACTTACCATTTCTCACGCATTACGCTTCGAACACACGAACACCTATACGGATTCTCCTGCACAGTGGCAGATATGTAAATAAGGCGTTTACTTACCATTTCTCACGCATTACGCTTCGAACACTCGAACACCTATACGGATTCTCCTGCACAGTGGCAGATATGTAAATACGGCGTTTACTTACCATTTCTCACGCATTAGGGTTCGAACACTCGAACACCTATACGGATTCTCCTGCACAGTGGCAGATATGTAAATACGGCGTTTACTTACCATTTCTCACGCATTAGGGTTCGAACACACGAACACTTATACGGATTCTCCTCCACAATGGCAGATATGTGAATACGGCGTTTACTTACCGTTTCTCACGCATTAGGGTTCGAACACTCGAACACCTATACGGATTCTCCGGCATAGTGGCAGATATGTAAATACGACATTTACTTACCATTTCTCACGCATTAGGGCTCGGACACTCGAACACCTATACGGATTATGCTGCACAGTGGCAGATATGTAAATACGGCGTTTACTTACCATTTCTCATGCATTAGGGTTCGAACACTCGAACACCTATACGGATTCTCCTGCACAATGGCAGATATGAAAATACGGCGTTTAGTTACCATTTCTCACGCATTAGGGTTCGAACACACGAACACCTATACGGATTCTCCTCCACAGTGGCAGATATGTAAATACGGCGTTTACTTACCAGTTCTCATGCATTAGGGTTCGAACACTCGAACAACCTATACGAATTCTCCTGCACAGTGGCAGATATGTAAATACGGCGTTTACTTTCCATTTCTCACGCATTAGGGTTCGAACACTTGAACACCTATACGGATTCTCCTGCACAGTGGCAGATATGTAAATACGGCATTTACTTTCCATTTCTCACGCACTAGGGTTCGAACACACGAACACCTATACGGATTCTCCTGCACAGTGGCAGATATGTAAATACGGCGTTTACTTACCATTTCTCACGCATTAGGGTTCGAACACACGAACACCTATACGTATTCTCCTGCACAGTGGTAGATATGTAAATACGGCGTTTACTTACCATTTGTCACGCATTACGGTTCGAACACTCGAACACCTATACGGATTCTCCAGCACAGTGGCAGATATGTAAATACGGCGTTTACTTATCATTTCTCACGCATTAGGGTTCGAACACTCGAACACCTATACGGATTCTCCTCCACAGTGGCAGATATGTAAATACGGCGTTTACTTACCATTTCTCACGCATTAGGGTTCGAACACTCGAACACCTATACGGATTCTCCTGCACAGTGGCAGATATGTAAATACGGTGTTTACTTACCATTTCTCACGCATTACGCTTCGAACACTCGAACACCTATACGGATTCTCCTGCACAGTGGCAGATATGTAAATACGGCGTTTACTTACCATTTCTCATGCATTAGGGTTCGAACACTCGAACACCTATACGGATTCTCCTGCACAGTGGCAGATATGTAAATACGGCGTTTACTTAACATTTCTCATGCATTACGGTTCGAACACACGAACACCTATACGGATTCTCCTACACAGTGGCAGATATGTAATTACGGCGTTTACTTACCATTTCTCCGCATTAGGGTTCGAACACACGAACACCTATACGGATTCTCCTGCACAGTGGCAGATATGTAAATACGGCGTTTACTTATCATTTCTCACGCATTAGGGTTCGAACACACGAACACCTATACGTATTCTCCTGCACAATGGCAGATATGTAAATACGGCGTTTACTTACCATTTCTCACGCATTAGGGTTCGAGCACTCGAACACCTATACAGATTCTCCTGCACAGTGGCAGATATGTAAATACGTTATTTACTTACCATTTCTCACGCATTATGCTTCGAACACACGAACACCTATACGGATTCTCCTGCACAGTGGCAGATATGTAAATACGGCGTTTACTTACCATTTCTCACGCATTACGCTTCGAACACTCGAACACCTATACAGATTCTCCTGCACAGTGGCAGATATGTAAATACGGCGTTTACTTACCATTTCTCACGCATTAGGGTTCGAACACACGAACACCTATACGGATTCTCCTCCACAGTGGCAGATATGTGAATACGCGTTTACTTACCGTTTCTCACGCATTAGGGTTCGAACACTCGAACACCTATACGGATTCTCCTGCATAGTGGCAGATATGTAAATTCGACGTTTACTTACCAATTTCTCACGCATTAGGGGCTCGACACTCGAACACCTATACGGATTATCCTGCACAGTGGCAGATATGTAAATACGGCGTTTACTTACCATTTCTCATGCATTAGGGTTCGAACACCCGAACACCTATACGGATTCTCCTGCACAGTGGCAGATATGTAAATACGGCGTTTACTTAACATTTCTCACGCATTAGGGTTCGAACACACGAACACCTATACGGATTCTCCTCCACAGTGGCAAATATGTAAATACGGCATTTACTTACCATTTCTCCGCATTAGGGTTCGAACACACGAACACCTATACGGATTCTCCTGCACAGTGGCAGATATGTAAATACGGCGTTTACTTAGCATTTCTCACGCATTAGGGTTCAAACACACGAACACCTATACGGATTCTCCTACACAGTGGCAGATATGTAAATACGGCATTTACTTACCATTTCTCCGCATTAGGGTTCGAACGCAACGAACACCTATACGGATTCTCCTGCACAGTGGCAGATATGTAAATACGGCGTTTACTTACCATTTCTCACGCATTAGGGTTCGAACACACGAACACCTATACGTATTCTCCTTCACAGTGGCAGATATGTAAATACGGCGTTTACTTACCATTTCTCACGCATTAGGGTTCGAGCACTCGAACACCTATACAGATTCTCCTGCACAGTGGCAGATATGTAAATACGGCGTTTACTTACCATTTCTCACGCATTACGCTTCGAACACACGAACACCTATACGGATTCTCCTGCACAGTGGCAGATATGTAAATACGGCGTTTACTTACCATTTCTCACGCATTAGGGTTCGAACACACGAACACCTATACGGATTCTCCTACACAGTGGCAGATATGTAAATACGGCGTTTACTTACCATTTCTCACGCATTAGGGTTCGAACACACGAACACCTATACGGATTTTCCAGCAGAGTGGCAGATATGTAAATACGGCGTTTTACTTACCATTTCTCACGCGTTAGGGTTCGAACACACGAACACCTATACGTATTCTCCTGCACAGTGGCAGATATTTAAATACGGCGTTTACTTACCATTTCTCACGCGTTAGGGTTCGAACACTGGAACACCTACACGGATTCTCCTGCACAGTGGCAGATATGTAAATACGGCGTTTGCTTAGCATTTTCTCACGCCATTATGCTACGAACCACTCGAACACCTATACGGATTCTCCTGCACAGTGGCAGATATGTAAATACGGCGTTTACTTACCATTTCTCACACATTACGCTTCGAACACTCGAACACCTATACGGATTCTCCTGCACAGTGGCAGATATGTAAATACGGCGTTTACTTACCATTTCTCACGCATTAGGGTCGTACACTCGAACACCTATACGGATTCTCCTGCACTGTGGCAGATATGTAAATACGGCGTTTACTTACCATTTCTCACGCATTAGGGTTCGAACGCAACGAACACCTATACGGATTCTCCTACACAGTGGCATATATGTAAATACGGCGTTTACTTACCGTTTCTCACGCATTAGCGTTCAAACACTCGAACACCTATACGGATTCTCCTGCATAGTGGCAGATATGTAAATACGACGTTTACATACCATTTCTCAGGCATTAGGGCTCGGACACTCGAACACCTATACGGATTCTCCTGCACAGTGGCAGATATGTAAATACGGCGTTTACTTACGATTTCTCATGCATTAGGGGTTCGAACACTCGAACACCTATACGGATTCTCCTGCACAGTGGCAGATATGTAAATACGGCATTTACTTACCATTTCTCAGGCATTTGGGTTCGAACACTCGAACACCTATGCGGATTCTCCTGCACAGGGGCAGATATGTAAATACGGCGTTTACTTACGATTTCTCACGCATTTGGGTTCGAAAACTCGAACACATATACAGATTCTCCTACACAGTGGCAGATATGTAAATACGGCGTTTACTTACCATTTCTCACGCATTAGGGTTCGAACACACGAACACCTATACGGATTCTCCTGCACAGTGGCAGAGATGTAAATACGGCGTTTACTTACCATTTCTCACGCATTAGGGTTCGAACAAACGAACACCTATACGTATTCTCCAGCACAGTGGTAGATATGTAAATATGGCGTTTACTTACCATTTCTCACGCATTACGCTTCGAACACTCGAACACCTATACGGATTCTCCTGTACAGTGGCAGATATGTAAATACGGCGTTTACTTACCATTTCTCACGCATTAGGGTTCGAACACTCGAACACCTATACGGATTCTCCGGCACAGTGGCAGATATGCAAATACGGCGTTTACTTACCGTTTCTCACGCATTAGGGTTCGAACACTCGAACACCTATACGGATTCTCCTGCACAGTGGCAGATATGTAAATACGGCGTTTACTTACCATTTCTCACGCATTGGTGTTCGAACACTCGAACACCTATACGGATTTCTCCTGCACAGGGGCAAATATGTAAATACGGCGTTTACTTACGATTTATCACGCATTGGGGTTCGAACACTCGAAACACCTATACGGATTCTCCTGCACAGGGGCAGATATGTAAATCCGGCGTTTTACTTACGATTTATCACGCATTAGGGTTCGAACACTCGAACACCTATACAGGATTCTCCTGCACAGTGGCAGATCTGTAAATACGGCGTTTACTTACCATTTCTCACGCATTAGGGTTTGAACACACGAACACCTATACGGATTCTCCAACACAGTGGCAGATATGTGAATACGGCGTTTACTTACCGTTTCTCACGCATTAGGGTTCGAACACTCGAACACCTATAGGGATTCTCCTGCACAGTGGCAGATATGTAAATACGACGTTTACTTACCATTTCTCACGCATTAGGGCTCGGACACTCGAACACCTATACGGATTATCCTGCACTGTGGCAGATATGTAAATACGGCATTTACTAACCATTTCTCATGCATTAAGGTTCGAACACCCGAACACCTATACGGATTCTCCTTCACAGTGGCAGATATGTAAATACGGCGTTTAGTTACCATTTCTCACGCATTAGGGTTCGAAACACTCGAACACCAACACGGATTCTCCTGCACAGTGGCAGATATCTAAATACGGCGTTTTACTTACGATTGCTCACGCATTTGGGTTCGAACACTCGAACACCTATACAGATTCTCCTACACAGTGGCAGATATATAAATACGGCGTTTACTTACCATTTCTCTCACGCATTACGGTTCGAACACTCGAACACCTATAGAGATTCTCCTGCACAGTGGCAGATATGTAAATACGGCGTTTACTTACCATTTCTCACGCATTAGGGTTCGAACACTCGAACACCTATACGGATTCTCCTACACAGTGACAGATATGTAAATACGGCGTTTACTTACCATTTCTCACGCATTACGGTTCGAACACTCGAACACTTATATGGATTCTCCTGCACAGTGGCAGATACGTAAATACGGCGTTTACTTCGCATTTCTCACGCATTAGGGGTTCGAACACTCGAACACCTATATGGATTCTCCTGCACAGTGGCAGATATGTAAATACGGCGTTTACTTACCATTTCTCACGCATTAGGGTTCGAACACTCGAACACCAATATACGGATCTCCTGCACAGCGGCAGATATGTAAATACGGCGTTTACTTACCATTTCTCACGCATTAGGGTTCGAACACTCGAACACCTATACGGATTCTCCTGCACAGTGGCAGATATGTAAATACGGCGTTTACTTACCCATTTCTCACGCATTGGGGTTCGAACACTCGAACACCTATACGGATTCTCCTGCACAGTGGCAGATATGTAAATACGGCATTTACTTACCATTTCTCACGCACTAGGGTTCGAACACACGAACACCTATACGGATTCTCCTGCACAGTGGCAGATATGTAAATACGGCGTTTACTTACCATTTTTCACGCATTAGGGTTCGAACACACGAACACCTATACGTATTCTCCTGCACAGTGGCAGATATGTAAATACGGGCGTTTACTTACCATTTCTCACGCATTAGGGTTTCGAACACTCGAACACCAATATACGGATTCTCCTGCACAGTGGCCGATATGTAAATACGGCGTTTACTTACCATTTTTCACGCATTAGGGTTCGAACACACGAACACCTATACGTATTCTCCTGCACAGTGGTAGATATGTAAATACGGCGATTACTTACCATTTCTCACGCATTACGGGTGTCGAACAATCGAACACCTATACGGATTCTCCTACACAGTGGCAGATATGTAAATACGGCGTTTACTTACCATTTCTCGCGCATTAAGGTTCGAACACCACGAACACCTATACGGATTCTCCTGCACAGTGGCAGATATGTAAATACGGCGTTTACTTACCATTTCTCACGCATTAGGGGTTCGAACACTCGAACACCTATACGGATTCTCCTGCACAGTGGCAGATATGTAAATACGGCGTTTACTTACCATTTCTCACGCATTAGGGTTCGAACACTCGAACACCTGTACGGATTCTCCTGCACAGTGGCAGATATGTAAATACGGCGTTTACTTACCATTTTTCACGCATTAGGGTTCGAACACACGTACACCTATACGTATTCTCCTGCACAGTGGTAGATATGTAAATACGGCGTTTACTTACCATTTCTCACGCATTACGGTTCGAACACTCGAACACCTATACGGATTCTCCTGCACAGTGGCAGATATGTAAATACGGCGTTTACTTACCATTTCTCGCGCATTAGGGTTCGAACACACGAACACCTATACGGATTCTCCTGCACAGTGGCAGATATGTAAATACGGCGTTTACTTACCATTTCTCACGCATTACGGTTCGAACACTCGAACACCTATACGGATTCTCCTGCACAGTGGCAGATATGTAAATACGGCGTTTACTTACCATTTCTCATGCATTACGGTTCGAACACTCGAACACCTATACGGATTCTCCTCCACAGTGGCAGATATGTAAATACGGCGTTTACTTACCATTTCTCACGCATTAGGGGTTCGAACACACGAACACCTATACGGATTCTCCTACACAGTGGTAGATATGTAAATACGGCTTCACTTACCATTTCTCACGCATTAGGGTTCGAACACACGAACACCTATACGTATTCTCCTGCACAGTGGTAGATATGTAAATACGGCGTGTACTTTCGGTTTGTCACGCATTACGGTTCGAACACTCGAACACCTATACGGATTCTCCTGCACAGTGGCAGATATGTAAATACGGCGTTTACTTACCATTTCTCACGCATTAGGGTTCGAACACTCGAACACCTATACGGATTCTCCTACACAGTGGCAGATATGTAAATACGGCGTTTACTTACCATTTTTCACGCATTAGGGTTCGACCACACGAACACATATACGTATTCTCCTGCACAGTGGTAGATATGTAAATACGGCGTTTACTTACCATTTCTCACGCATTACGGTTCGAACACTCGAACACCTATACGGATTCTCCTGCACAGTGGCAGATATGTAAATACGGCGTTTACTTATCATTTCTCGCGCATTAGGGTTCGAACACACGAACACCTATACAGATTCTCCTGCACAGTGGCAGATATGTAAATACGGCGTTTACTTACCATTTCTCACGCATTAGGGTTCGAACACTCGAACACCTATACGGATTCTCCTGCACAGTGGCAGATATGTAAATACGGCGTTTACTTAGCATTTCTCACGCATTACGGTTCGAACACTCGAACACCTATACGGATTCTCCTGCACAGTGGCAGATATGTAAATACGGCGTTTACTTACCATTTCTCACGCAATACGGTTCGAACACTCGAACACCTATACGGATTCTCCTTCACAGTGGCAGATATGTAAATACGGCGTTTACTTAGCATTTCTCACGCATTAGGGTTCGAACACACGAACACCTATACGGATTCTCCTACACAGTGGCAGATATGTAAATACGGCGTTTACTTACCATTTCTCACGCATTAGGGATCGAACACACGAACCACCCTATACGGATTCTCCTACACAGTGGCAGATATGTAAATACGGCGTTTACTTACCATTTCTCACGCATTAGGGTTCGAACACACGAACACCTATACGTATTCTCCTGCACAGTGGTAGATATGTAAATACGGCGTGTACTTTCCATTTGTCACAGCATTACGATTCGAACACTCGAACACCTATACGGATTCTCCTGCACAGTGGTAGATATGTAAAATACGGCGTTTACTTACCATTTTTCACGCATTAGGGTTCGAACACTCGAACACCTATACGGATTCTCCTGCACAAGTGGCAGATATGTAAATACGGCGTTTACTTACCATTTCTCACGCATTACGCTTCGAACACTCGAACACCTATACGGATTCTCCTGCACAGTGGCAGATATGTAAATACGGCGTTTACTTATCATTTTCTCACGCATTAGGGTTCGAACACTCGAACACCTATACTGATTCTCCGGCACAGTGGCAGATATGTAAATACGGCGTTTACTTACCATTTCTCACGCATTAGGGTTCGAACACCCGAACACCTATACGGATTCTCCTGCACAGTGGCAGATATGTAAATACGGCGTTTACTTACCATTTCTCACGCATTACGCTTCGAACACTCGAACACCTATACGGATTCTCCTGCACAGTGGCAGATATGTAAATACGGCGTTTACTTATCATTTCTCACGCATTAGGGTTCGAACACTCGAACACCTATACTGATTCTCCGGCACAGTGGCAGATATGTAAATACGGCGTTTACTTACCATTTCTCACGCATTAGGGTTCGAACACCCGAACACCTATACGGATTCTCCTGCACAGTGGCAGATATGTAAATACGGCGTTTACTTACCATTTCTCACGCATTAGGGTTCGAACACCCGAACACCTATACGGATTCTCCTGCACAAGTGGCAGATATGTAAATACGGCGTTTACTTACCATTTCTCACGCATTAGGGTTCGAACACTCGAACACCTATACGGATTCTCCTACACAGTGGCAGATATGTAAATACGGCGTTTACTTACCATTTTTCACGCATTAGGGTTCGACCACACGAACACCTATACGTATTCTCCTGCACAGTCGGTAGATACGTAAATACGGCGTTTACTTACCATTTCTCACGCATTACGGTTCGAACACTCGAACACCTATACGGATTCTCCTGCACAGTGGCAGATATGTAAATACGGCGTTTAACTTACCATTTCTCGCGCATTAGGGTTCGAACACACGAACACCTATACAGATTCTCCTGCACAGTGGCCAGATATGTAAATACGGCGTTTACTTACCATTTCTCACGCATTAGGGTTCGAACACTCGAACACCTATACGGATTCTCCTGCACAGTGGCAGATATGTAAATACGGCGTTTACTTAGCATTTCTCACGCATTACGGTTCGAACACTCGAACACCTATACGGATTCTCCTGCACAGTGGCAGATATGTAAATACGGCGTTTACTTACCATTTCTCACGCAATACGGTTCGAACACTCGAACACCTATACGGATTCTCCTTCACAGTGGCAGATATGTAAATACGGCGTTTACTTAGCATTTCTCACGCATTAGGGTTCGAACACACGAACACCTATACGGATTCTCCTACACAGTGGCAGATATGTAAATACGGCGTTTACTTACCATTTCTCACGCATTAGGGATCGAACACACGAACACCTATACGGATTCTCCTACACAGTGGCAGATATGTAAATACGGCGTTTACTTACCATTTCTCACGCATTAGGGTTCGAACACACGAACACCTATACGTATTCTCCTGCACAGTGGTAGATATGTAAATACGGCGTGTACTTTCCATTTGTCACGCATTACGATTCGAACACTCGAACACCTATACGGATTCTCCTGCACAGTGGCAGATATGTAAATACGGCGTTTACTTACCATTTTTCACGCATTAGGGTTCGAACACTCGAACACCTATACGGATTCTCCTGCACAGTGGCAGATATGTAAAATACGGCGTTTACTTACCATTTCTCACGCATTACGCTTCGAACACTCGAACACCTATACGGATTCTCCTGCACAGTGGCAGATATGTAAATACGGCGTTTACTTATCATTTCTCACAGCATTAGGGTTCGAACACTCGAACACCTATACTGATTCTCCGGCACAGTGGCAGATATGTAAATACGGCGTTTACTTACCATTTCTCACGCATTAGGTTCGAACACCCGAACACCTATACGGATTCTCCTGCACAGTGGCAGATATGTAAATACGGCGTTTACTTACCATTTCTCACGCATTGGGGTTCGAACACTCGAACACCTATACGGATTCTCCTGCACAGTGGCAGATATGTAAATACGGCGTTTCCTTACCATTTCTCACGCATTAGGGTTCGAACACACGAACACCTATACGTATTCTCCTGCACAGTGGCAGATATTTAAATACGGCGTTTACTTACCATTTCTCACGCAATAGGGTTCGAACACTCGAACACCTATACGGATTCTCCTGCACAGTGGCAGATATGTAAATACGGCGTTTACTTACCATTTCTCACGCATTACGCTTCGAACACTCGATCACCTATACGGATTCTCCTGCACAGTGGCAGATATGTAAATACGGCGTTTACTTACCATTTCTCACGCATTACGCTTCGAACACTCGAACACCTATACGGATTCCCCTGCACAGTGGCAGCTATGTAAATACGGCGTTTACTTACCATTTCTCACGCATTACGCTTCGAACACTCGAACACCTATACGGATTCTCCTGCACAGTGGCAGATATGTAAATACGGCGTTTACTGACCATTTCTCAAGCATTAGGGTTCGAACACACGAACACCTATACGTATTCTCCTGCACAGTGGTAGATATGTAAATACGGCGTGTACTTTCCATTTGTCACGCATTACGATTCGAACACTCGAACACCTATACGGATTCTCCTGCACAGTGGCAGATATGTAAATACGGCGTTTACTTACCATTTTTCACGCATTAGGGTTCGAACACTCGAACACCTATACGGATTCTCCTGCACAGTGGCAGATATGTAAATACGGCGTTTACTTACCATTTCTCACGCATTACGCTTCGAACACTCGAACACCTATACGGATTCTCCTGCACAGTGGCAGATATGTAAATACGGCGTTTACTTATCATTTCTCACGCATTAGGGTTCGAACACTCGAACACCTATACTGATTCTCCGGCACAGTGGCAGATATGTAAATACGGCGTTTACTTACCATTTCTCACGCATTAGGGTTCGAACACCCGAACACCTATACGGATTCTCCTGCACAGTGGCAGATATGTAAATACGGCGTTTACTTACCATTTCTCACGCATTGGGGTTCGAACACTCGAACACCTATACGGATTCTCCTGCACAGTGGCAGATATGTAAATACGGCGTTTCCTTACCATTTCTCACGCATTAGGGTTCGAACACACGAACACCTATACGTATTCTCCTGCACAGTGGCAGATATTTAAATACGGCGTTTACTTACCATTTCTCACGCAATAGGGTTCGAACACTCGAACACCTATACGGATTCTCCTGCACAGTGGCAGATATGTAAATACGGCGTTTACTTACCATTTCTCACGCATTACGCTTCGAACACTCGATCACCTATACGGATTCTCCTGCACAGTGGCAGATATGTAAATACGGCGTTTACTTACCATTTCTCACGCATTACGCTTCGAACACTCGAACACCTATACGGATTCCCCTGCACAGTGGCAGCTATGTAAATACGGCGTTTACTTACCATTTCTCACGCATTACGCTTCGAACACTCGAACACCTATACGGATTCTCCTGCACAGTGGCAGATATGTAAATACGGCGTTTACTGACCATTTCTCAAGCATTAGGGTTCGAACACACGAACACCTATACGGATTCTCCTACACAGTGGCAGATATGTAAATACGGCGTTTACTTACCGTTTCTCATGCATTAGGGTTCGAACACTCGAACACCTGTACGGATTCTCCTGCATAGTAGCAGATATGTAAATACGACGTTTACTTACCATTTCTTACGCATTAGGGCTCGGACACTCGAACACCTAGACGGATTCTCCTGCACAGTGGCAGATATTTAAATACGGCATTTACTTACCATTTCTCATGCATTAGGGTTCGAACACTCGAACGCCTATACGGATTCTCCTGCACAGTGGCAGATATGTAAATACGGCGTTTACTTACCATTTCTCATGCATTTGGGTTCGAACACTCGAACCCCTATACGGATTCTCCTGCGCAGGGGCAGATATGTAAATACGGCGTTTACTTACGATTTCTCACACATTTGGGTTCGAACACTCGAACACCTATACAGATTCTCCTCCACAGTGGCAGATATATAAATACGGCGTTTACTTACCATTTCTCACGCATTAGGGTTCGAACACTCGAACACCTATACGGATTCTCCTACACAGTGGCAGATATGTAAATACGGCGTTTACTTAGCATTTCTCACCCATAAGGGTTCGAACAAACGAACACCTATACGGATTCTCCTACACAGTGGCAGATATGTAAATACGGCGTTTACTTACCATTTCTCACGCATTAGGGTTCGATCACTCGAACACCTATACGGATTCTCCTGCACAGTGGCAGATATGTAAATACGACGTTTACTTACCATTTCTCACGCATTAGGGTTCGAACACACGAACACCTATAAGTATTCTCCTGCACAGTGGCAGATATTTAAATACGGCGTTTACTTACCATTTCTCACGCATTAGGGTTCGAACACTCGAACACCTATACGGATTCTCCTGCACAGTGGCAGATATGTAAATACGGCGTTTACTTACCATTTCTCGCGCATTAGGGTTCGAACACACGAACACCTATACGGATTCTCCTGCACAGTGGCAGATATGTAAATACGGCGTTTACTTACCATTTCTCCCGCATTAGGGTTCGAACACTCGAACACCTATACGGATTCTCCTGCACAGTGGCAGATATGTAAATACGACGTTTACTTACCATTTCTCACGCATTACGGTTCGAACACTCGAACACCAATACGGATTCTCCTGCATAGTGGCAGATATGTAAATACGGCGTTTACTTACCATTTCTCACGCATTACGGTTCGAACACTCGAACACCAATACGGATTCTCCTGCATAGTGGCAGATATGTAAATACGACGTTTACTTACCATTTCTCACGCATTACGGTTCGAACACTCGAACACCAATACGGATTCTCCTGCATAGTGGCAGATATGTAAATACGGCGTTTACTTACCATTTCTCACGCATTACGGTTCGAACACTCGAACACCAATACGGATTCTCCTGCATAGTGGCAGATATGTAAATACGGCGTTTACTTACCATTTCTCACGCATTACGGTTCGAACACTCGAACACCTATACGGATTCTCCTGCACAGTGGCAGATATGTAAATACGGCGTTTACTTATCATTTCTCACGCATTAGGGTTCGAACACTCGAACACCTATACTGATTCTCCGGCACAGTGGCAGATATGTAAATACGGCGTTTACTTACCATTTCTCACGCATTAGGGTTCGAACACCCGAACACCTATACGGATTCTCCTGCACAGTGGCAGATATGTAAATACGGCGTTTACTTACCATTTCTCACGCATTGGGGTTCGAACACTCGAACACCTATACGGATTCTCCTGCACAGTGGCAGATATGTAAATACGGCGTTTCCTTACCATTTCTCACGCATTAGGGTTCGAACACACGAACACCTATACGTATTCTCCTGCACAGTGGCAGATATTTAAATACGGCGTTTACTTACCATTTCTCACGCAATAGGGTTCGAACACTCGAACACCTATACGGATTCTCCTGCACAGTGGCAGATATGTAAATACGGCGTTTACTTACCATTTCTCACGCATTACGCTTCGAACACTCGATCACCTATACGGATTCTCCTGCACAGTGGCAGATATGTAAATACGGCGTTTACTTACCATTTCTCACGCATTACGCTTCGAACACTCGAACACCTATACGGATTCCCCTGCACAGTGGCAGCTATGTAAATACGGCGTTTACTTACCATTTCTCACGCATTACGCTTCGAACACTCGAACACCTATACGGATTCTCCTGCACAGTGGCAGATATGTAAATACGGCGTTTACTGACCATTTCTCAAGCATTAGGGTTCGAACACACGAACACCTATACGGATTCTCCTACACAGTGGCAGATATGTAAATACGGCGTTTACTTACCGTTTCTCATGCATTAGGGTTCGAACACTCGAACACCTGTACGGATTCTCCTGCATAGTAGCAGATATGTAAATACGACGTTTACTTACCATTTCTTACGCATTAGGGCTCGGACACTCGAACACCTAGACGGATTCTCCTGCACAGTGGCAGATATTTAAATACGGCATTTACTTACCATTTCTCATGCATTAGGGTTCGAACACTCGAACGCCTATACGGATTCTCCTGCACAGTGGCAGATATGTAAATACGGCGTTTACTTACCATTTCTCATGCATTTGGGTTCGAACACTCGAACCCCTATACGGATTCTCCTGCGCAGGGGCAGATATGTAAATACGGCGTTTACTTACGATTTCTCACACATTTGGGTTCGAACACTCGAACACCTATACAGATTCTCCTCCACAGTGGCAGATATATAAATACGGCGTTTACTTACCATTTCTCACGCATTAGGGTTCGAACACTCGAACACCTATACGGATTCTCCTACACAGTGGCAGATATGTAAATACGGCGTTTACTTAGCATTTCTCACCCATAAGGGTTCGAACAAACGAACACCTATACGGATTCTCCTACACAGTGGCAGATATGTAAATACGGCGTTTACTTACCATTTCTCACGCATTAGGGTTCGATCACTCGAACACCTATACGGATTCTCCTGCACAGTGGCAGATATGTAAATACGACGTTTACTTACCATTTCTCACGCATTAGGGTTCGAACACACGAACACCTATAAGTATTCTCCTGCACAGTGGCAGATATTTAAATACGGCGTTTACTTACCATTTCTCACGCATTAGGGTTCGAACACTCGAACAACTATACGGATTCTCCTGCACAGTGGCAGATATGTAAATACGGCGTTTACTTACCATTTCTCGCGCATTAGGGTTCGAACACACGAACACCTATACGGATTCTCCTGCACAGTGGCAGATATGTAAATACGGCGTTTACTTACCATTTCTCCCGCATTAGGGTTCGAACACTCGAACACCTATACGGATTCTCCTGCACAGTGGCAGATATGTAAATACGACGTTTACTTACCATTTCTCACGCATTACGGTTCGAACACTCGAACACCAATACGGATTCTCCTGCATAGTGGCAGATATGTAAATACGGCGTTTACTTACCATTTCTCACGCATTACGGTTCGAACACTCGAACACCAATACGGATTCTCCTGCATAGTGGCAGATATGTAAATACGACGTTTACTTACCATTTCTCACGCATTACGGTTCGAACACTCGAACACCAATACGGATTCTCCTGCATAGTGGCAGATATGTAAATACGGCGTTTACTTACCATTTCTCACGCATTACGGTTCGAACACTCGAACACCAATACGGATTCTCCTGCATAGTGGCAGATATGTAAATACGGCGTTTACTTACCATT
Source organism: Camellia granthamiana (assembly GCA_036172215.1). NCBI lineage: Eukaryota > Viridiplantae > Streptophyta > Magnoliopsida > Ericales > Theaceae > Camellia > Camellia granthamiana. The sequence continues at coordinate 56,069 of JAXFYN010001017.1, forward strand.
TCTCACGCATTACGGTTCGAACACTCGAACACCTATACGGATTCTCCTGCACAGTGGCAGATATGTAAATACGGCGTTTACTTAGCATTTCTCACGCATTAGGGTTCGAACACACGAACACCTATACGGATTCTCCTACACAGCGGCAGATATGTAAATACGGCGTTTACTTACCATTTCTCACGCATTAGGGTTCGAACACACGAACACCTATACGGATTCTCCTCCACAGTGGCAGATATGTAAATACGGCGTTTACTTACCATTTCTCACGCATTACGGTTCGAACACTCGAACACCTATACGGATTCTCCTGCACAGTGGCAGATATGTAAATACGGCGTTTACTTACCATTTCTCATGCATTAGGGTTCGAACACTCGAACGCCTATACGGATTCTCCTGCACAGTGGCAGATATGCAAATACGGCGTTTACTTACCATTTCTCATGCATTTAGGTTCGAACACTCGAACACCTATACGGATTCTCCTGCGTAGGGGCAGATATGTAAATACGGCGTTTACTTACGATTTCTCACGCATTTGGGTTCGAACACTCGAACACCTATACAGATTCTCCTACACAGTGGCAGATATATAAATACGGCGTTTACTTACCATTTCTCAAGCAATAGGGTTCGAACACTCGAACACCTATACGGATTCTCCTGCACAGTAGCAGATATGTAAATACGGCGTTTACTTAGCATTTCTCACGCATTAGGGTTCGAACACACGAACACCTATACGGATTCTCCTACACAGTGGCAGATATGTAAATACGGCGTTTACTTACCATTTCTCACGCCTTAGGGTTCGAACACACGAACACCTATACGGATTCTCCTGCACAGTGGCAGATATGTAAATACGGCGTTTACTTACCATTTCTCACGCCTTAGGGTTCGAACACACGAACACCTATACGTATTCTCCTGCACAGTGGCAGATATTTAAATACGGCGTTTACTTACCATTTCTCACGCATTAGGGTTCGAACACTGGAACACCTACACGGATTCTCCTGCACAGTGGCAGATATGTAAATATGGCGTACGCTTAGCATTTCTCACGCATTATGCTCCGAACACTCGAACACCTATACGGATTCTCCTGCACAGTGGCAGATATGTAAATACGGCGTTTACTTACCATTTCTCACGCATTAGGGTTCGAACACTCGAACACCTATACGGATTCTCCTGCACAGTGGCAGATATGTAAATTCGGCGTTTACTTACCATTTCTCACGCATTAGGGTTTGAACACTCGAACACCTATACGGATTCTCCTGCACTGTGGCAGATATGTAAATACGGCGTTTACTTACCATTTCTCACGCATTAGGGTTCGAACACTCGAACACCTATACGGATTCTCCTGCACTGTGGCAGATATGTAAATACGGCGTTTACTTACCATTTCTCACGCATTAGGGTTCGAACACACGAACACCTATACGGATTCTCCTACACAGTGGCATATATGTAAATACGACGTTTACTTACCGTTTCTCACGCATTAGGGTTCAAACACTCGAACACCTATACGGATTCTCCTGCAGAGTGGCAGATATGTAAATACGACGTTTAAATACCATTTCTCACGCATTAGGGCTCGGACACTCGAACACCTATACGGATTCTCCTGCACAGTGGCAGATATGTAAATACGGCGTTTACTTACGATTTCTCATGCATTAGGGTTCGAACAATCGAACACCTATACGGATTCTCCTGCACAGTGGCAGATATGTAAATACGGCATTTACTTACCATTTCTCAGGCATTTGGGTTCGTACACCCGAACACCAATGCGGATTCTCCTACACAGGGGCAGATATGTAAATACGGCGTTTACTTACGATTTCTCACGCATTTGGGTTTGAAAACTCGAACACATCTACAGATTCTCCTACACAGTGGCAGATATATAAATACGGCGTTTACTTACCATTTCTCACGCATTAGGGTTCGAACACACGAACACCTATACGTATTCTCCTGCACAGTGGCAGATATTTAAATACGGCGTTTACTTACCATTTCTCACGCATTAGGGTTCGAACACTCGAACACCTATACGGATTCTCCTGCACAGTGGCAGATATGTAAATACGGCGTTTACTTACCATTTCTCGCGCATTAGGGTTCGAACACACGAACACCTATACGGATTCTCCTGCACAGTGGCAGATATGTAAATACGGCGTTTACTTACCATTTCTCCCGCATTAGGGTTCGAACACTCGAACACCTATACGGATTCTCCTGCACAGTGGCAGATATGTAAATAAGGCGTTTACTTACAATTTCTCACGCATTTCGGTTCGAACACTCGAACACCTATACGGATTCTCCTGCACAGTGGCAGATATGTAAATACGGCGTTTACTTAACATTTCTCACGCATTACGCTTCGAACACTCGAACACTTATACGGATTCTCCTACACAGTGGCAGATATGTAAATACGGCGTTTACTTACCATTTCTCACGCATTAGGGTTCGAACACTCGAACACCTATACGGATTCTCCTGCACAGTGGCAGATATGTAAATACGGCGTTTACTTACCATTTCTCACGCATTAGGGTTCAAACACACGAACACCTATACGGATTCTCCTAAACTGTGGCAGATATGTAAATACGGCGTTTACTTGCCGTTTCTCACGCATTAGGGTTCGAACACTCGAACACCTATACGGATTCTCCTGCATAGTGGCAGATATATAAATACGACGTTTACTTACCATTTCTCACGCATTAGGGCTCGGACACTCGAACACCTATACGGATTCTCCTGCACAGTGGCAGATATGTAAATACGGCGTTTACTTACCATTTCTCATGCATTAGGGTTCGAACACTCGAACACCTATACGGATTCTCCTGCACAGTGGCAGATATGTAAATACGGCGTTTACTTACCACTTCTCACGCATTAGGGTTCGAACACTCGAACACCTATACGGATTCTCCTGCACTGTGGCAGATATGTAAATACGGCGTTTACTTACCATTTCTCACGCATTAGGGTTCGAACACACGAACACCTATACGGATTCTCCTACACAGTGGCATATATGTAAATACGGCGTTTACTTACCGTTTCTCACGCATTAGGGTTCAAACACTCGAACACCTATACGGATTCTCCTGCAGAGTGGCAGATATGTAAATACGACGTTTAAATACCATTTCTCACGCATTAGGGCTCGGACACTCGAACACCTATACGGATTCTCCTGCACAGTGGCAGATATGTAAATACGGCGTTTACTTACGATTTCTCATGCATTAGGGTTCGAACAATCGAACACCTATACGGATTCTCCTGCACAGTGGCAGATATGTAAATACGGCATTTACTTACCATTTCTCAGGCATTTGGGTTCGTACACCCGAACACCAATGCGGATTCTCCTACACAGGGGCAGATATGTAAATACGGCGTTTACTTACGATTTCTCACGCATTTGGGTTCGAAAACTCGAACACATCTACAGATTCTCCTACACAGTGGCAGATATATAAATACGGCGTTTACTTACCATTTCTCACGCATTAGGGTTCGAACACACGAACACCTATACGTATTCTCCTGCACAGTGGCAGATATTTAAATACGGCGTTTACTTACCATTTCTCACGCATTAGGGTTCGAACACTCGAACACCTATACGGATTCTCCTGCACAGTGGCAGATATGTAAATACGGCGTTTACTTACCATTTCTCGCGCATTAGGGTTCGAACACACGAACACCTATACGGATTCTCCTGCACAGTGGCAGATATGTAAATACGGCGTTTACTTACCATTTCTCCCGCATTAGGGTTCGAACACTCGAACACCTATACGGATTCTCCTGCACAGTGGCAGATATGTAAATAAGGCGTTTACTTACCATTTCTCACGCATTTCGGTTCGAACACTCGAACACCTATACGGATTCTCCTGCACAGTGGCAGATATGTAAATACGGCGTTTACTTACCATTTCTCACGCATTACGCTTCGAACACTCGAACACTTATACGGATTCTCCTACACAGTGGCAGATATGTAAATACGGCGTTTACTTACCATTTCTCACGCATTAGGGTTCGAACACTCGAACACCTATACGGATTCTCCTGCACAGTGGCAGATATGTAAATACGGCATTTACTTACCATTTCTCACGCATTAGGGTTCAAACACACGAACACCTATACGGATTCTCCTAAACAGTGGCAGATATGTAAATACGGCGTTTACTTACCGTTTCTCACGCATTAGGGTTCGAACACTCGAACACCTATACGGATTCTCCTGCATAGTGGCAGATATATAAATACGACGTTTACTTACCATTTCTCACGCATTTGGGCTCGGACACTCGAACACCTATACGGATTCTCCTGCACAGTGGCAGATATGTAAATACGGCGTTTACTTACCATTTCTCATGCATTAGGGTTCGAACACTCGAACACCTATACGGATTCTCCTGCACAGTGGCAGATATGTAAATACGGCGTTTACTTAAGATTTCTCAGGCATTTGGGTTCGAACACTCGAACACCTATACGGATTCTCCTACACAGGGGCAGATATGTAAATACGTCGTTTACTTACGATTTCTCACGCATTTGGGTTCGAACACTCGAACACCTATACAGATTCTCCTACACAGTGGCAGATATATAAATACGGCGTTTACTTACCATTTCTCATGCATTAAGGTTCGAACACTCGAACACCTATACGGATAATCCTGCACAGTGGCAGATATGTAAATACGGCGTTTACTTAGCATTTCTCACGCATTAGGGTTCGAACACACGAACACCTATACGGATTCTCCTACACAGTGGCAGATATGTAAATACGGCGTTTACTTACCATTTCTCACGCATTAGGGTTCGAACACACGAACACCTATACGTATTCTCCTGCACAGTGGCAGATATTTAAATACGGCGTTTACTTACCATTTCTCACGCATTAGGGTTCGAACACTCGAACACCCACACGGATTCTCCTGCACAGTGTCAGATATGTAAATACGGCGTTTGCTTAGCATTTCTCACGCATTATGCTCCGAACACTCGAACACCTATACGGATTCTCCTGCACAGTGGCAGATATGTAAATACGGCGTTTACTTACCATTTCTCACGCATTGGGGTTCGAACACTCGAACACCTATACGGATTCTCCTGCACAGTGGCAGATATGTAAATACGGCATTTACTTACCATTTCTCACGCACTAGGGTTCGAACACACGAACACCTATACGGATTCTCCTGCACTAGTGGCAGATATGTAAATACGGCGTTTACTTACCATTTTTCACGCATTAGGGTTCGAAGACACGAACACCTATACGTATTCTCCTGCACAGTGGCAGATATGTAAATACGGCGTTTACTTACCATTTCTCACGCATTAGGGTTCGAACACTCGAACACCAATATACGGATTCTCCTGCACAGTGGCCGATATGTAAATACGGCGTTTACTTACCATTTTTCACGCATTAGGGTTCGAACACACGAACACCTATACGTATTCTCCTGCACAGTGGTAGATATGTAAATACGGCGTTTACTTACCATTTCTCACGCATTACGGTTCGAACAATCGAACACCTATACGGATTCTCCTGCACAGTGGCAGATATGTAATACGGCGTTTACTTACCATTTCTCGCGCATTACGCTTCGAACACTCGAACACTTATACGGATTCTCCTACACAGTGGCAGATATGTAAATACGGCGTTTACTTACCATTTCTCACGCATTAGGGTTCGAACACTTGAACACCTATACGGATTCTCCTGCACAGTGGCAGATATGTAAATACGGCGTTTACTTACCATTTCTCACGCATTAGGGTTCAAACACACGAACACCTATACGGATTCTCCTAAACAGTGGCAGATATGTAAATACGGCGTTTACTTACCGTTTCTCACGCATTAGGGTTCGAACACTCGAACACCTATACGGATTCTCCTGCATAGTGGCAGATATATAAATACGACGTTTACTTACCATTTCTCACGCATTAGGGCTCGGACACTCGAACACCTATACGGATTCTCCTGCACAGTGGCAGATATGTAAATACGGCGTTTACTTACCATTTCTCATGCATTAGGGTTCGAACACTCGAACACCTATACGGATTCTCCTGCACAGTGGCAGATATGTAAATACGGCGTTTACTTAAGATTTCTCAGGCATTTGGGTTCGAACACTCGAACACCTATACGGATTCTCCTACACAGGGGCAGATATGTAAATACGTCGTTTACTTACGATTTCTCACGCATTTGGGTTCGAACACTCGAACACCTATACAGATTCTCCTACACAGTGGCAGATATATAAATACGGCGTTTACTTACCATTTCTCATGCATTAAGGTTCGAACACTCGAACACCTATACGGATTCTCCTGCACAGTGGCAGATATGTAAATACGGCGTTTACTTAGCATTTCTCACGCATTAGGGTTCGAACACACGAACACCTATACGGATTCTCCTACACAGTGGCAGATATGTAAATACGGCGTTTACTTACCATTTCTCACGCATTAGGGTTCGAACACACGAACACCTATACGTATTCTCCTGCACAGTGGCAGATATTTAAATACGGCGTTTACTTACCATTTCTCACGCATTAGGGTTCGAACACTCGAACACCCACACGGATTCTCCTGCACAGTGTCAGATATGTAAATACGGCGTTTGCTTAGCATTTCTCACGCATTATGCTCCGAACACTCGAACACCTATACGGATTCTCCTGCACAGTGGCAGATATGTAAATACGGCGTTTACTTACCATTTCTCACGCATTGGGGTTCGAACACTCGAACACCTATA
>JAXFYN010001018.1:0-20208 GCA_036172215.1 Camellia granthamiana
AAGGAAAATATGAGATTTGAGCTTTTGAACTACAGTTTTAGAATTTTGATGTAAATATCATGTTGATTAGTTAATTTTAGAAAAGTGTAGTAAATGAAAATGTGTATATATTTTGTAGTGAGTAAAAAATTATATTTTATGGTGTACGTAAATATTATATTTTTATGATGAGATAAAATTATGTCATTTTATAATTTATGATATAAATTTTATGATATAATTACAGAATATATATATATATATTTTGGGGGGGGAAAGAGAACAACCCACGTGGGATTGTCTCCCCCCATCCCATTCCTCTCCATTTCACTTTTACCCATGCCTTCACTTTCCCAACTCTTCATTTCTTTTTTTTTTGTTGACTCTTGTTTCGGCAGAAAAGAGAGAGGAGAGGCTCTGCCTCTCTCTCAAACATTTAAACAAAATAATTTTAATTCATATTTTACAATATTAGAGTTAGATCGGGTTAGATTTTGTAAAAATTTTATAAATGAAAATCGAAAATCATGTTTGATTTTGAAATTTATTTGAAAAAATCAGTTTATGTTCATGAACACATGTAAGAACTATCAAGTTGGAAGTAGAGAGTGATATTGGGATCAAAAACTCTAAGGAGTGTTGTGTTCATGACATTTGATGAATATTAATATATAAATTGTCATCTTTGTTTATTTTTTTGTGAAAAAGAAAATATGAGATTTGAGCTTTTGAACTTGAGACTTTAAAAAGTGTACTCTTGGGTACATTTTCTAAGTTTTGATGTAAATATCATGTTGATTAGTTAATTTTAGAAAAGTGTAATAAATGAAAATGTGTATATATTTTGTAGTGAGTAAAAGATTATATTTTATGATGCACATAAATATTATATTTTTATGGTGAGATAAAATTATATCGTTTTATAATTTATGATATAAATTTTATGATATTATTACAAAATATATTTATATATATACATATCTATCTATACTATATATTAAGGAAAAGGGGGTTTTAAACCCACAAACCATGTGAGAGCTTCAATACCCCAATCCTAATTTCTTAATTTTTTGATTTTTTTTAAAAACAAAACCCCAACACTTAATGAATTGTTTCAAGTCTTTTTGACTTCTCCAATAATTGAATTCTTCCAAATCTTTTTGACTTTTTCATTAAACACACCATTTTTAAATTTTCAATACCTATTGCAGCTCCCTCAAGCTTGAGCTTTTAAAGATCAGTCTCAGTCGCAATTAATTTACATTCCTCTCTGTGAAATTGCCAATTAATTTACATTCCTCTCTGTGAAATTGCCATTTTCCATGGAGCTTGACTAGGACTAAGAAGCTAGACACATACCTATTGCAGTCTCCTCCTCCACAGGTAATAATAATAATTAATACTCACTCCAAATCCAATGTTGTTGTATTAGAATATTCTCTTCTTCCTTCATCCTTTTCTTCTCTAAAACTCCTCAAATTGGAAAATGCTATTCTTTGTTTTCATTATTCATTTTTGTTATTACTGATAAAATTTCAAAAACACTTTTAGTAATCCTTAAAATGTGCATTGTTTTCATAATAATTTTTTCAAACTTTCTAAAAACAAAAAACAAAACACAAAAACTCAACTTTCTCTATCTCTTTGCTTTCCTTTCTCCTTGGTCAGGAACCAGAAGACGAAAGGCCAAAAACCTTAGTTGGATACTTCGTGTTGGGCTGGTTCATACTTGCTTTCACTTTGTCCATTGCACTCAATCTATTATAGGATGATATTATTGTACCACTACACCTTTTAACTTCAATCTTTTTTAACTTCTGAACCAGTCTTTGTTCATTTATTTTATTTTATGTTTGTGTGCTCTATTTTTGTTGAAGCTGGGATGAATATTTTGTTTCCATTATTTATTAACGTGTTTGTTATTTACTTTGTTATTTAATTTTACTATTTCAATGAGTAGCCCAAATAAATATGTGAATTGATTTTTTTTAAAACAGATTTAATTTCTTGAAAAATGATATATAACTACATTTTGTAAATCTACTTTTTAAGACCCCAATGAATTATAATGAAATGATTAAGAACATTGCTCATAATTATACAAGAATTGAAACCAATATTAATGTTCTTAGGTTTGAGGATTCGGAGGCGTGAGGTTTTTTTTTTACTAATGTGATTGTAGTTTGTTCCTCCTTTCTCACGTATGCAAATAATGAGCCTTTCTCACTTCTTCACTATAATTTTGCCTTTTTTGTTAGTTCAATCATTTTTTTTAATGTGAACAGTGAGCAATTCTTCACTTTTTCCTTGCAAACACTGAGCAAACAGTGACCCTTTCCAACGCATGCAAATAGTGAGCCTTTCTCACTTCTTCACTTTCATTTCTTTCTTTTTGGTTAGCTTCAACAAAAATAGAGCACACAAACATAAAATAAAATAAATGAACAAAGACTGGTTCAGAAGTTAAAAAAGATTGAAGTTAAAAGGTGTAGTGGTACAATAATATCATCCTATAATAGATTGAGTGCAATGGACAAAGTGAAAGCAAGTATGAACCAGCCCAACACGAAGTATCCAACTAAGGTTTTTGGCCTTTCGTCTTCTGGTTCCTGACCAAGGAGAAAGGAAAGCAAAGAGATAGAGAAAGTTGAGTTTTTGTGTTTTGTTTTTTGTTTTTAGAAAGTTTGAAAAAATTATTATGAAAACAATGCACATTTTAAGGATTACTAAAAGTGTTTTTGAAATTTTATCAGTAATAACAAAAATGAATAATGAAAACAAAGAATAGCATTTTCCAATTTGAGGAGTTTTATAGAAGAAAAGGATGAAGGAAGAAGAGAATATTCTAATACAACAACATTGGATTTGAAGTGAGTATTAATTATTATTATTACCTGTGGAGGAGGAGACTGCAATAGGTATGTGTCTAGCTTCTTAGTCCTAGTCAAGCTCCATGGAAAATGGCAATTTCACAGAGAGGAATGTAAATTAATTGGCAATTTCACAGAGAGGAATGTAAATTAATTGCGACTGAGACTGATCTCAACTTTCTCTATCTCTTTGCTTTCCTTTCTCCTTGGTCAGGAACCAGAAGACGAAATGCCAAAAACCTTAGTTGGATACTTCGTGTTGGGCTGGTTCATACTTGCTTTCACTTTGTCCATTGCACTCAATCTATTATAGGATGATATTATTGTACCACTACACCTTTTAACTTCAATCTTTTTTAACTTCTGAACCAGTCTTTGTTCATTTATTTTATTTTATGTTTGTGTGCTCTATTTTTGTTGAAGCTGGGATGAATATTTTGTTTCCATTATTTATTAACGTGTTTGTTATTTACTTTGTTATTTAATTTTACTATTTCAATGAGTAGCCCAAATAAATATGTGAATTGATTTTTTTTTAAAACAGATTTAATTTCTTGAAAAATGATATATAACTACATTTTGTAAATCTACTTTTTAAGACCCCAATGAATTATAATGAAATGATTAAGAACATTGCTCATAATTATACAAGAATTGAAACCAATATTAATGTTCTTAGGTTTGAGGATTCGGAGGCGCGAGGTTTTTTTTTTACTAATGTGATTGTAGTTTGTTCCTCCTTTCTCACGTATGCAAATAATGAGCCTTTCTCACTTCTTCACTATAATTTTGCCTTTTTTGTTAGTTCAATAATTTTTTTTAATGTGAACAGTGAGCAATTCTTCACTTTTCCCTTGCAAACACTGAGCAAACAGTGACCCTTTCCAACGCATGCAAATAGTGAGCCTTTCTCACTTCTTCACTTTCATTTCTTTCTTTTTGGTTCTTTTTTACAATAATTGTAGTTAGTTCAATATTTTTTTTATTTTTATTTTTTTAATATGATTATAGTTAATTCAATGGTTTTTTTTTCATTTATTTTTTTATTATGAAAAAAATGTGATGTGATGTGATTGTAGTTTGTTCAATAGTTTTTTTTTTTTAATATGATTGTATTGTAGTTAGTTTAATGGTTCTTTTTGTTGATTTATTTTCCTTATTATGAAGAAAATGTGATGTGATTGTAGTTTATTCAATGTTTTATTTTAATGTGATTTAATCTTTTTATTTACTGTTTTAATGTAAATATTAAACTTTAATCTATACTATAAAAAAGAAAAAAAAAACATTTAAAAATCACAATTCATGAGAGTTTCTAACCCACAGGCCTTGTGGGGGCTCCAATATCCTAATCTAAATTTTATGATGAATTTTTTGAAAAAAAAAATATGATCATTATCAAAAAGACACTTAAAAATCGCAATCTATCTATCTATCTATCTATCTATCTATACTTATCCACAAGCCATGTGAGAGCTCCAATATTCCAATCTCAATTTCGAAATTTTTTGATTTTTTTTTTTAAAAACAAACCTTCACCCATCATTTAATTTGAGCCTTTTCGAAAACCTAAACCCTATTTTGAAAATCTAAATTCTACTAACTCCAATATTTCTTTTTTGATCAGCTACTAACTCCAATATTCAAATCTTAATTTCTTAACTTTTTGTATATATATATTTTAATAAGTAAGATGTCAATTAAATGGTTCTCCATACTTATCTATACAATTTGCAAGTTTAATAATTGAGATGTCAATTAAACAATGAATGGTAATATCAAATATGAAATCTCAGCATTTATTAATTTGGTCAAAATTTTCTAATCAGCATTTATTAACTTTTTTAATCCACATGTCTTTTCACATCACTACCTTTATTGATTTTGTAAAAATTTCCTGATCAGCATTTAAAATCCTCCATACAAATAATAATATGTAATTAAAAAAAAACTTAGCATTTATTAACTTCTCCCAACCCCCAAGCCTTTTGAGAGATTTGGTCAAAATCCCTCATAATAACACTTTAATGCATTATCCGTTATAATAACACCTTTTCTAAGTTTTTGAACAAGCACAAAAAAAAAATTCCTTAAAACGTTCAATACATATGAATTTTTTGAAAAAAAAAAAAACACATATGATTATTATCAAAATATTAAACTTTAATATAATATAAAAAAAGACACTTAAAAATTGCAATCTATCTATCTATACTTACTATTGATTAAGGAAAAAGGGGCTTTAAACCCACAAGCCATGTGCGAGCTCCAATATTCCAATCTCAATTTCTTAATTTTTTGATTTTTTTTTTTAAAAAAAAATCTAAATCCTACTAACTCCAATATTCAAATCTTAATTTCTTAACTTTTTGTATATATACACTTTAATAAGTAAGATGTCAATTAAATGGTTCTCAATACTTATCTATACGATTTGCAAGTTTAATAAGTGAGATGTCAATTAAACAATGAATGGTAATATCAAATATGAAATCTCGACATTTATTAATTTGGTCAAAAATTTCAGATCAACATTTATTAATTTTTTCAATCCACATGTCTTTTCACATACCTACATTTATTGATTTGGTCAAAATGCCCTGATCAGCATTTAAAATCCCCAGTACAAATAATTATATGTAATTAAAAAAAAACTTACCATTTATTAACTTCTCCCAACCCCCAAGCCTTTTGAGGGATTTGGTCAAAATCCCCTCATAATAACACTTTAATGCATTATCTCTCATAATAACATCTTTTCTGATTTTTTGAACAAGTATAAAAAAAATTCCTTAAAACATTCAACACATATGAATTTTTTGAAAAAATATATATATATGATTATTATCAAAATATTAAACTTTAATATAATATTAAAAAAAAGACTCTTAAAAATCGCTATCTATCTATCTATACTTATACTTACAATATATTAAGGAAAAATGGGTTTTAATAATTCAAATTTAACAAGTGTTTTAATTTTTTATTAGGTATAATATTTCTTTTTAACAAGTGTCATTTTTTTTTATTAGATACAATGTTAACATTGTGGTAAAAGACAGTACTGGTTCAATAAATTTCAATGTTCAAGATAAACGGGCAGAGTTTATTTTGCGATGTCAACCATCATATTTGAAAAATATGAGATCAAAGGTAGGAAATTATAAAATTTATTATAAATAACTTATTCTTACCTTTTCAAACACAAAGTTATAATTCCAAAATTTTATAAGATAATGGCATTAGAATGATTAAAGATTGTATTGCGTTATGCCAAGACCGTGCCTATGCATTTATCATACCTATACCAACAATGCCACTTCAACTAGATTGTGCACCGTGTGTGACCTTTGTTTTAAATATAGATTGGTCTGAAGAATGTCTATACCTTTCAGAAGGTAAATATATATATATGTAAGTATAACATTTTTACTTTATAATATTTTATAAATATATAATAGATGTGTTGTTCATTAATTATAACACCAACTATCATGTTGACAATGCAGGAATGCTGATGGATGGCCTACAACAATTTAGATTTTAGTTATACTTTGTTTTATTTATTCAATGAATTTCGAACAAATGTAATAAATTCTTATTTTTATTAATTTAATTATGCAATGTCAACATTTTCTTTTAAAATTACATATATATTATGCTAACAATTTAAAAATATGTTTACCATAACTATGAATATTTTTTTTTTAAATTCAATCTCGTGCATAGCACGGGTGATAGGCTAGTATATATATATTCTTTTTTAGGAAAGAGAACAACCCATGTGGGATTGTCTCCTCCCATCCCATTCCTCTTCATTTCACTTTTACCCATGCCTTCACTTTCCCGACTCTTCATTTTTATTTTTATTTTTGACTCTTGTTTCGGCAGGAAAGAGAGAGGAGAGGCTCTGCCTCTCTCTCAAACATTTAAACAAAATAATTTTGGGTCATATTTTATAATATTAGAGTTAGATCGGGTTAGATTTTAGAAAAGTTTGTAAATGAAAGTCGAAAATCATGTTTGATTTTGAAATTTATTTGAAAAAATCAATTTATGTTCATAAACACATGTAAGAACTATCAAGTTGGAAGTAGAGAGTGATTTTGGGATCAAAAACTCTAAAGAGTGTTATGTTCATGACATTTGATGAATATTAATATATAAATTGTCATATTTGTTTACTTTTTTGTGGAAAGGAAAATATGAGATTTGAGCTTTTGAACTTGAGACTTTAAAAGGGGTATTTTTGGATACAGTTTCAGAATTTTTGTAACGCCCCGACCCTTTACACGCCATCGATATTGTCCGCTTTGGGCCACGCCCGCACGGATTTGTCCTTCCCAGGGGGTCACCCATCCTAGAACTACTCCAGGCTAAGCACGCTTCACCGCGGAGTTCTAATAGGGATTTCACCACTTGGGAAAAGGCCTCGATACTGTATAAGGGTCCCGGTTTTTACTTTTATAGCCCAGTAACTCCCCCTCCATTCCCGATGTGTGACACCGGGGCCTTACAGTCCGTGCGGGCGTGGCCCAAAGCGGACAATATCGATGGCGTGTAAAGGGTCGGGGCGTTACAAATGGTATCAGAGCCGACTCTCCGGAGTACCGAGTGTGGGCCCCTGGCGTCGCTCGGTGTATGTGGGCGGGCTTGCGAGCTGGCAGGCTACTGCACGGGGACGTGCAGCCTTAAGGGGGGGTGGATTGTAAGGCCCCAGTGTCCCACATCGGGAATGGAAGGGGAGTTACTGGGCTATAAAAGTAAAAATCGGGACCCTTATACAGCATCGAGGCCTTTTTCCCAAGTGGTGAAATCCCTATTAGAACTCTGCGGTTAAGCGTACTTAGCGTGGAGTAGTTCTAGGATGGGTGACCCCCTGGGAAGGACAAATCCGTGCGGGCGTGGCCCAAAGCGGACAATATCGATGGCGTGTAAAGGGTCGGGGCGTTACAATTTTGATCTAAGGAGTTGTTTGGGATGATCTAAATAAGTGCACTTTTTGACTTTTTATGAAATATGGGTTGTGTTTGGGTTGGATTTGAAGTGATGTGTTAGAGAGATAATGTGACTTAAATAAGATGATGTGACTTAAATAGGATAGTGTGTTTTTGACTTTTTGTCTTTTTCAAGACATGCCAAACTTGGCCTAAATATCATGTTGATTAGTTAATATTAGAAAAGTGTAGTAAATGAAAATGTGTATATATTTTGCTGTGAGTAAAAGATTATATTTTATGGTGTACGTAAATATTATATTTTTATGATGAGATAAAATTATATCATTTTATAATTTATGATACAAATTTTATGATATAATTACAAAATAAATATATATATATATGTGTATATTTTTTTTTGGAAAAGAGAACAACCCACGTGGGATTGTCTCCCCCCATCCCATTCCTCTTCTTTTCACTTTTACCCATGCCTTCACTTTCCCAACTCTTTATTTCTTTTCTTTTCTTTTTGTTGACTCTTGTTTAGGCAGAAAAGAGAGAGGAGAGGCTCTGCCTCTCTCTCAAACATTTAAACAAAACAATTTTAGTTCATATTTTACAATATTGGAGTTAGATCGGGTTAGATTTTGTAAAAGTTTTATAAATGAAAATCGAAAATCATGTTTGATTTTGAAATTTATTTGAAAAAAATCAGTTTATGTTCATGAACACATGTAAGAACTATCACGTTGGAAGTAGAGAGTAATATTGGGATCAAAAACTCTAAGGAATGTTATGTTCATGACATTTGATAAATATTAATATATAAATTGTCATCTTTGTTTTTTTTTTTTTTTGTGGAAAAGAAAATATGAGATTTGAGCTTTTGAACTTGAGACTTTAAAAAGTATACTCTTGGGTACATTTTCTGAGTTTTGATGTAAATATCATATTGATTAGTTAATTTGAAAAAAGTGTAGTAAATGAAAATGTTTATATATTTTGTAGTGAATAAAAAATTATATTTTATGATGCACATAAATATTATATTTTTATGATGAGATAAAATTATATCGTTTTGTAATTTATGATATAAATTTTATGATATTATTACAAAATATATTTATATATATACATATATATATATTTATTTATTTTTTTTGGGAAAGAGAACAACCCATGTGGGATTGTCTCCTCCCATCCGATCCCATTCCTCTTCATTTCACTTTTACCCATGCCTTCACTTTCCCAACTCTTCATTTTTTTATTTTTTTATTTTGACTCTTGTTTTGGCCGGGAAAGAGAGAGGAGAGGCTCTGCCTCTCTCTCAAACATTTATACAAAATAATTTTGGGTCATATTTTACAATATTAGAGTTAGATCGGGTTAGATTTTAGAAAAGTTTGTAAATGAAAGTTGAAAATCATGTTTGATTTTGAAATTTATTCGAGAAAATCAGTTTATGTTCATGAACACATGTAAGAACTATCAAGTTGGAAGTAGAGAGTGATTTTGGAATCAAAAACTCTAAAGAGTGTTATGTTCATGACATTTGATGAATATTAATATATAAATTGTCATATTTGTTTACTTTTTTGTGGAAAGGAAAATATGAGATTTGAGCTTTTGAACTTGAGACTTTAAAAGGTGTATTTTTGGGTACAGTTTTAGAATTTTGATTTAAATATCATGTTGATTAGTTAATATTAGAAAAGTGCAGTAATGAAAATGTGTATATATTTTGTAGTAAGTAAAAGATTATATTTTATGGTGCAAATAAATATTATATTTTTATGATGAGATAAAATTATATCACTTTTTAATTTATGATATAAATTTTATGATATTATTACAAAATATATATATATTTTTTTTTTTTGGGAAAGAGAACAACCCATGTGGGATTGTCTCCTCCCATCCCATTCCTCTTCATTTCACTTTTACCCATGCCTTCACTTTCCCAACTCTTCATTTTTTTTTTTTGTTGACTCTTGTTTCAGCATAAAAGAGAGAGGAGAGGCTCTGCCTCTCTCTGAAACATTTAAACAAAATAATTTTGGTTCATATTTTACAATATTGGAGTTAGATCGGGTTGGATTTTGGAAAAGTTTTGTAAATGAAAGTCCAAAACCATGTTTGATTTTGAAATTTATTTGAGAAAATCAGTTTATTTTCATGAACACATGTAAGAACTATGAAGTTGGAAGTAGAGAGTGATTTTGGGATCACAAACTCAAAAGAGTGTTATGTTCATGACATTTGATGAATATTAATATATAAATTGTCATATTTGTTTTTTTTTTTTTTTTTTTTTTTGTGGAAAGGAAAATATGAGATTTGAGCTTTTGAACTTGACACTTTAAAAAGTGTACTCTTGTATAGCGATCCCGGTTTTCTCTTCATTGTTTACTATAACCCGGACTCGGTTCCGTGAATGGTTGTTGTTGACTGTATCGCAATTCCATCCTTTACGCTTTGTATTTCAGTTTTAAGTTGTGTTGGGCAAGTTTGGAACAGGTTGGTTGTATTTGGAAACATAGAGTTGATGTCCAAATTTTGGCCTTCACGCTCGAGCGGGGCTTTTGACGCTCGAGCGGGCCCTTTGCTTTTGCTTCTCTGCTCGAGCGGGGATTTTAACGCTCGAGCGGGATTATTCAACCCTCAGTACTTTTCTCTGCAGGTCATCGGACGCTCAAGCGTCCACTTTCGCACTCGAGTGGGGACCTTCATCTGCAAAACTTCTAGAAGTGTGCATTCGACGCTCGAGCGGCGCTTTTGATGCTCGAGCGTGAGTCTGTGTCTGACGCTCGAGCGGGGCGTTCCACGCTCGAGCGGACTGTGTTGTATATCAGTCCGAATTTTAGCATTTTGGATCACTTTTCGGGCCATTCTCTCTCTCTCTCTCTCGCCTTTCAAAACCCTAATTTGAGAGCTCCTCTCTCTATAACTCTCTCTCTCTCTACATTTTGATCTTGGTTTGGTGAGACCCAACCCTTGTGCCTTCATTAAAGTGGTAAAACTTTGCAAGACCTCCATTTTGATCCGAAAATCTTGGGGTTTGGAGCACCTTCGAATTTCTTCATCTTCTCCTTTGAGCTCCGAAATTTGAGGTAGAGATAACTACTCATATTTATGGTCTTTGACATAAACTTGTGGTCATTTTGATGTAATGTTTAATTTGGAAAATTTTGGGTGTTAGGGTTTCAAATGTATAAAGAGGGGTTTTGTTCTTTTGACCAATACATGGGTATTTTGGGTCTTAAAATAAGGTTATTGATGTCCATTGATGATATTTGGAACTTTGGGTCAATGTTGAGAAAAGGGGGAGAAAAGCCCTAATTTATTGTGATGAATTAATTTGTATAATTAATTTGGGAAAGTTATGGAAATATAAAATTGAGTTGGAAATAATGGAATTGAGTAATTATGAGGTTTAATGGTGGAGTTGGATTAATTGATCACTCACTCCTTTGAAATTGTAGATAATTTATCGGTTTGATAATTTATTATCTGTTTAGAAATAATTATTTTGGGCTATCGGTGGAGGATAGTCTTAATTGTTGTAGACACTGCATGATGATTAGATGAATTGAAACTAATCAATTAAACATGTCATTGAATATGACGGATGGGATAACACATTGAATATGTGCTTGGCTTGATCATTGTATATGATAAGTGTTTAAATACATTGTATATGTAAATTGTTTGGGAGGAGATAGGGGATGTACTCCTAAACCGGATTTGGGAGGAGATAGGGGATGGACTCTAGTGATAACTAAGTTGGCCGAAGTGTCCAGGGTGAAAGTCCCGAAATCCTAATTGCGTTTACATAACGAAGATAAATTAAAGTATTGAAACGATGATAATATGAGTTGTAGTCTCATTTGAACTTAAAGTGCTGCAATGTTAATTATGTGAGTTGTAGTCTCATGTTAATTGATCATAACCAAAGTATTGTTGACATGAGCTGTAGTCTCATTGAACTGTCTGGATGAATAGAGGACCATATCTATGAATTGATTTGGATAATGAAACGGAAATGGACTGATATTGATATATCTGTGTATATGGATTTGATAAGAAAGAGATGTACGTTTGTTTATATGAGTTAAACATTTATCAAATGCTTATGTTTTAGTTATTGCTTATATTATGTTTAGCATATCTCTACTGGGCATTGGCTCACTCTATATGGGACATCATTTTCAGGTTCAGGTGTTATGCCACCTCCAAGGACGTAGCTTGGAAGGTCTTGGGAGTCGAAGACTCTTTTGATTATTTTGTTGTTCTCTTTTGGTATTACCTGTAAATTCAAGCCAAGGACTTAATATGTATTTGAGTTAGTACTCTCTTTTTGTGACCAAGTATTGGCTTGGAAAGTTGTAAGCCCGTAGGGCATTTACTTTTGTTGCCAACATGTAATATTTTTGTAATTAATACTCTGATAAGTAGAAATATGCTTTATTTTCTCACGTCTATGGATGTCAAGAATGTTGGGTTTATATGTATTATTTTGAGACCACCAGGGTTGGTGGCCTGGTGGAGGAAGCTGTCCATTCCCCAACATTGGTGCAGGTTCGATTCCTAAGGCGGGAGTGTTTGAAATCACTTCGGTGAACACGCTCTTTAAAGCCCCTCGATACCTGCCCTCTGCTGCGGCATGGGTCTGCCCTCCACTGGTGCCCTGGTGGTGGGTCCCTCACTTGGTGGGGGTTAATTCTTGACTGGCAACCGGTTACCCCGGGGTCAGGGCCCAACGGGGCCATGATGACACCACAGAGCCCTTTTTTTTGTGTTCAAAAAAAAATATATATGTATTATTTTGAGGGCGTTACATCTTGGGTACATTTTCAGAATTTTGATGTAAATATCATGTTGATTAGTTAATATTAGAAAAGTTGTGAAATTGTTATTTGTAGAGAATTTGGGAAAGAAAATTAACTATTTAAGTAGCTTGGTATGAAATATGGTTTGTTGAAATATGATTATGTTTGAGAGATGAGACATGTGATTTTATGTTTGGTATTATTAATTTTAAAATTTTTAATATAATGAACTTACTAAGTTGATGGATTAAATTAATTTGGTTAATATTTTATATCATTTATGATTAAAAGTGTGTTATTGATATTATACATAACTTTTAAAATAGTAGGATGGAAATGGTAATATTCAATAAGTATGGGATTTGGTGAAAATTATATTGGTTATCTTGGTTGATGTGGAAGTTGATTGAAAGTTTTGTGTGAGTCAAAAGAATTGGAAAATTGATTATTAGTTTTAATAGTTTGAGCTTGCTAACATGTTGTTTTTGTACAACAAATTCATGATGAGATATTTGAATTGTAGATTGAGGGTTTGGTTAAATTGGGAGTTAATTACCTATAATCTTGCCATTTAATGTATTTTCGGCATATAAATTACATGTGGGTATTTGAAGGTAAGAAAGCCCCAATTTGTAAAAAATCCTAAATGCTAATGTTTTGGGAGTTGTTGGATGATTTGGAAAAGATTATGTTTTTTTTTTTTTTAATTGTTGAGTTTGATGGAAAACCATGTAAGTTTTGAAAGTTTGGCTTTAAAAAGTGGAATATGGATTGTTTCCAAGTGTTGGGAATTATGGGAGATTCCAAGTTATGGTTATATGTTGGATTGTATATTCATGTTGTTATCTTTTAATTAATACATTAGAGATAACTGTTTTAGCTATCGGTAGAGGATAGTATTGATTATTGTAGAAATTGTATGAGGATTAGGTGAATTGAAACTAATCTCTTATCTGTTGTCATTGAATATGATTGTGTTTTAATACATTGTATATGTATGATGTTTGGGAGGAGAAAGGGGATGTACTCCATGTTTGGAGAGAAGAAAGGGAATGGACTCCAATAAATTAAGTTGGCCTGTATGTCCAAGGTGAAAGCCCTGAAAGTCGCGTGTATAGATGGGTGCTGATTCTTGCGAACGAAATTTTTGTAAAATGGCTGTCACACCCCAAATTCGAGTATGATCAGCCGTGGCCCATAGGGCCTTATCCTAAGGCACACGTAAACCTAAACACGAATCCATAAACACATTGAATAACTAAACAATAGTCCAATAATAAACCAAAACTCAATCCAGTGACATACCACAATTATAAACGGCAAAATTAACCGTAATCAAAACCATCCAAACTTATGGGGTATAAACAGCCCACATATCAAAATAATCCTAAATGAACCCCAATAAAAATAAGAATAAATATGCACAAACTTGACTTAACAATCTAAAACAAAATAAATAAATGTCCTAGACGTCCATGCAATTGAGTCCCGCTACGCCATGAGTCCACCCTAAGTCCTTCTAACACCTAGAAATGATAAACAACTCGGTCAGCTGATAGCTTAGTGAGAAGCAACATGGATAGTAAATATTGTTTTGAAAATAGGGTTCAATTCCAAAATAAGATATAAATCACCGAAACTAGATTGGCATACACTTTTGATAAAGATAATCTGTTTCAAAAAGAAGATTCCACAGTTCAACAGTTAAAATACTCATGTCTCTCAAGAACATGATAAATGACATTTTCTACTTAAAACAGATTACAACCTGAACACCAATAATTTTCTAGGTACCAAGAAATAATAAGTAACATGCCACACAGTTCTCAAAGCAATACACCCGTTGGATCCAATTCCGAACTAAGAGTCATCCTCGGGGTGGCAGCCCAGGCCTTTTCTCTAAGACGATTTGATTGAAGGTCACCTAGCCTAGCCTAGGTCTTTTCCTTACAATCATTGAACATTAGAGTCATCACGACCCAACCCGGATCTGTTCCCTAGTGGCCAGAGTCACCACACACAGTGGAATAATTTCCCTAGACTAAAATACACAAATGGTCCCAATAATCAATACAATTCAGTTTTGCAAAACATGGTAGTTCACCATTATAAACATGAGACCATAACAAATAGTTCACAGTATGCCAAGTTTACACATGTTTCAAAAATAATTTAATTCCATTGATAATATAATAATTTATCAAAACAGTTTAGTCCTGAAACAACAATTTAATTTTCCAACAGTTAAGGGTAGGGGAACATTTATAAAAATATGTAACATGCAACTACTCACCTGAAAACGAAATAATGTAATCCTCGAATAGAGTATAAAAGTCCAACTAGTGCCCTGAACCAAGTATGAAAATTACACGTCACTATTAATTTAAAATACTAAAGAATGAGAACTAAGTAACCCCAAATAAAGCGCACTAACACGGCTCAACCCAACTCACTGTTACTCTTAAATATTACCTAAGCTCATGTTCTTCAAGGTCTAAAATCACTCAAGACATCAGTTCAAATCAAAACTTAATTAAAAATAACTTTAAGATAAAATAGAATTTTAAACAAGCTTTCTCAATCTATTCGCTAACTTTGAAAATTTCAAAACCCACTCCACGCTGTTCAAAAAATTTCAAAACCCTCCAGATATCAACTAATATATCCTAAGTTTCAAACCCAATTGGTCTTACTTGATTTGCTTGTCAAAATAATTATTTACAATTAATTATATCCAAACAGGTCATTTTCTGCAGCACTTTAAAAAAATTAATGGTTCTCTTAGTATATATAAGCAATCAATGCAAGGTCAAAAATTTAAGAAACTAGACTCGTAACCGGTTCTAATGACACTGATTTGATAATTTTCGGATTTATACCCAAAGAGAACGACACTTCCGAAGTTACTGTTTTAAACTAATTTTCTGGACAGATTTGAACGCAGCAGTCAATATAGATTTTGACTCCCAAAACTTATGATAAATTTCAGATATGCAATTCAATATGTAATTAATCTACTGTAAACATTTCAGTTCAAAATTCATCCGTTTGATATGGTTTTTTGATTTTTAAAGCTTGTGATTCTATGCAGAATTTTTGAACTAAGAATTACACCTATTCTTTATACATGAATTTAACTCCTCAGATTCTTAACAGTATATATATACACAAAATACATACACCTACAACATCTCTATCAATAAATTAAATAACAATAGAATAAGGATAAAGAACAAAGAAAGAAGAGAAGAAAACCTAAGAGGGGACACGACATCACACACACAAAGCTCTCCTTCTTGGCTACAACAATAATCTTGATGATTGAATCACCTCTCAGCTTCCTTCACAAACCCACGGCTGGCTGCTAGGACTGATAGTGTTTTGAACAAATAAGAGAGTAGGGTTTGGGTTTTTTTTTTTTTGATCAGCAAATGTCAGTTGTTAGTTGTTAGATTAACACCTATGGGAGAAAATCTCCCCACCCTTGGCAAAGCACCTAAGTGTTTGCACTCTCTTAATTCAACTCCCCTAAGGGGAATTGAACCCATGACCTCCTTGGGACTAAGCCCTCACACATAGGTCAAATAAATAGGTAAATATACAATATATATATATATAAGTTATATGCAACTCAAATTGTAAGAGCCTTATTTATAATTCTTGTGGTCAAGAGTTCAAGTCACACCCTCTATTCTATTTTTTTTTAATAATAAATCTTACCTCCAAATTAAAGATTTTCACCATAAATTTATTTTAGGTTTAAAATTAATTAAAAGAACATCCAAATATTTAATTTGTACTTTAAGATTCACCATCAAAATATTTGAGATTGTAAAATTATTATTATTTAATATTTACTTTATTTTTATATTCGAGTTCTCACAATGGCAAATAGATGTATTTGTATGATAGCTATATTGGCTAGAGACCTGCTGAGTTGTATCTTCGGTTTGGTTGATTGAATGAAATGGACATGACTAATAAATTGAGATAAAATGAATTGTGATATAAATTGAGCATAGCATCGCATTCGTTTTGAAAAGAATATCTTGTTGATATTGAAGTAACAAGTGTGGTTAATTAATTAAATTTGAATTTAAGGAATTAGGTAATAAAATCATAAGGTTATAGCATGGTATGACTTTATATATATCTGTTTGGTATCACTGTATCATTGGACCCACATGTGTTTTAACGTTATAATATGAGATTGTTTGGTGAGCTAATGGTTTGCTCACCCCTTACCTGTACATGTGTACAGAGAATGTTTTCGGACTTGAGGATCAAACAACAGATTTTACCTTGATATGGTTATAAAGTGGTGATGAGCCGTAGTGTTTTTAATTGTTTCTTTGGCCGACTTCTATGCTTTGTAAAGGGCAACACCCTCTTTTTTATTGTAAGTCTCAAGGCATTTCTTTTATTTGTATGTAAATGCCACTATTGTATGACAAGAGGGAACATGTGTATTTATTTATTCATCATTTCATCAAAAGATGAATTGTTATTTATAAATGGACTTAATTAATTAATATTGGTAATATTATCTGAGTAATAAAAATACGGGGTTTGACAACTTATGTGATTTCGTGAAAATTTATGTAATTTTGTCTTCCACAAAAAAATTATGAGATCACTTATAGAAAATTTGTGTTAACTTATATATTTTTATGAGATTATTTACGTGAGTTTGTGAAAATTTACGTGATTTTGTATTATTTCAAATTTTTTGAGATCACTTACTCAAATTTGTGTTATTTATATATTTTTATGAGATCACGTACATATTTATAATATAATCTATTATTTAAATGATAATGTTAGCTCTATAGAATGTTTGCTTAACCGTACTCGTCAACCAATGAAATCCGTGGGCATATTTGATACGCTAGGGACAGGGACGGACCTATGCGTGGACCAATAGGGGTCACGGCCCCCCGCTAAAATAAAATAAAAAAAAAATTATATTATATATTATTTTTGAACCTAATATTAATAATATATAATTATGTAGAAAATATGCCCCTCTTTTGTCATTGTGAAGTAGCATGGGCCTCACCTATTCATTATATGGCCCATTCCTTTTTCTTCACATCTTCTTTCCAAAAAAAATAAAAATAAATTAAACTGAACATAAAATAAAGAATAAAATATAATTAAAAATTCACTTCTTTTATTCATATACTAGCCTATCACTCGTGCCATGTACGGGATAATTATAGATATTTATATTTGTTTTAATTTTTTTTAATATATAAATTAAATACATGGGGTATATAAATTAAATACATGGGGTTTGACCGAGGAGTTTGAAAGAATTTAATAAGTGTTTATTTATTTATTTTTCAAAAAACAAAACAAAAAAATTAAGAGGGAAAAAATTTAATAAGTGTAATTATTATAAATTAAGTGTTTATTGTAATCAATAGTGTAATTATTACAATCTTTGAACCAATCACCAATCACCAAGTGTAATTATTATAAATTAAGTGTTTATTGTAATCAATAATGTAATTATTACAATCTTTGAACCAATCACCAATCACCAAGTCAATTTTTATAAATTAAATATATGGGGTTTGACCGAGGAGTTTGAAAGAATTTAATAAGTGTTTTTTTTTTTTTTTTTAAACAAAACAAAAAAATTAAGAGGGAAAAAATTTAATAAGTGTAATTATTATAAATTAAGTGTTTATTGTAATCAATAGTGTAATTATTACAATCTTTGAACCAATCACCAATCACCAAGTGTAATTATTATAAATTAAGTGTTTATTGTAATCAATAGTGTAATTATTACAATCTTGGAACCAATCACCAAGTCAATTTTTTTTTAAAAAAAATATTAAAAAATCAGGAAATTAGGAATGGAATTAAGTGTTTATTGTAATCAATAGTG
Organism: Camellia granthamiana; assembly: GCA_036172215.1. Classification (NCBI taxonomy): domain Eukaryota; kingdom Viridiplantae; phylum Streptophyta; class Magnoliopsida; order Ericales; family Theaceae; genus Camellia; species Camellia granthamiana. The sequence goes on from JAXFYN010001018.1 coordinate 18,518, forward strand.
TAATTATTACAATCTTTGAACCAATCACCAATCACCAAGTGTAATTATTATAAATTAAGTGTTTATTGTAATCAATAGTGTAATTATTACAATCTTTGAACCAATCACCAATCTGAAAGAATTTAATAAGTGTTTATTTATTTATTTCAGAGGCATTTACACAATAATTACATGGGTCTCTTGGGAATACAAAAAGTAAGGAAATTAGGATTTCATTTATTGCGTTATTCATTTAATAAGTGTAATTATTATAAATTAAGTGTTTATTGTAATCAATAGTGTAATTATTACAATCTTTGAACCAATCACCAATCACCAAGTGTAATTATTATAAATTAAGTGTTTATTGTAATCAATAGTGTAATTATTACAATCTTGGAACCAATCACCAAGTCAATTTTTTTTTAAAAAAAATATTAAAAAATCAGGAAATTAGGAATGGAATTAAGTGTTTATTGTAATCAATAGTGTAATTATTACAATCTTTGAACCAATCACCAATCTGAAAGAATTTAATAAGTGTTTATTTATTTATTTCAGAGGCATTTACACAATAATTACATGGGTCTCTTGGGAATACAAAAAGTAAGGAAATTAGGATTTCATTTATTACGTTATTCATTTAATAAGTGTAATTATTATAAATTAAGTGTTTATTGTAATCAATAGTGTAATTATTACAATCTTTGAACCAATCACCAATCACCAAGTCAATTTTTTTTTTAAAAAAATATTAAAAAATCAGAAAATTATGATTGACATGTTGGAGCTTCCACAAGTCTTGGGTTTTAAAAGACCCTTTTCTTTAATATATAGATATAGATTAAATATAATTTTTTACAAACTCTTTGCTTGTGTATATTAAAAAGAAAATTGCTGAAAATTTTATTACAAAATCAATTATTGAACACTTTCAAGATATGAAAAAACATCGAGTTTCACTTTAATAGATGATTGAGTTGACTTATATAAAGGATTATTTAATACATGACTTTGCTTTTATTCATATATTAAATTCACTAAATATACCTATCTATAAAAATAAAAATAAAAATCACTAAATATATGATTGTTTTATTTTTTATGTACTAATTTAATAACAAATTTTAGTTTATTTTTTGAATTCAAAAAAATAATAGTTCATATCAATTCATATAAAAAAAATTATTCATGTCTTGGCCCTCCACATATGAATTCCTAGTTCCGTCTCTAGCTAGGGGCCTCGAATTATCGAGGCCCGAATGCCTTGACAATTCCTCTCTCTTCTTCCTTTCTTCTTTTTTTTTTTTTTTGTTGGACTGTGTTGGTTTAGTTTTTTTTTTTTTTTAAAGATAGTTATGTGTAGGGATGTGTCAAAAACCTAGACATCTCGCACCAACTCAATCTAGATTGATTGGGTGATAAAATAGACTGAACAATTAGACTACTGTTGATTAAAATTTGTTAATTCAATATAATTAACAAAAAAATAATTTGTTAATTCAATATAATTCACCCAACCAGTCAGGACTGAATTAATGCAAAATATCTAATTTTTTAATACACCGTTACACATAACCAATTTAAAAAAAAAAATCACACCAAGACAACCCAATAAATAAAAAGGAAATATATATATAGCAGAAGTCGAGGCATTCGAGTCCCAACAAATTCTAGGCCCCAAACATTTCCCAATATGTTAATCCTAGTCT
>JAXFYN010001019.1:0-62709 GCA_036172215.1 Camellia granthamiana
CTTAGGATTCATGCATGGATTTCTAATCAGTTTCTGTTTTGGCTTGGAGTACTCGGTGAGTTTTTATGCTTTAGCATCCTTGCATGCGTGTGAGTGACTGCCATGAATAGCATGTTTTATCATGAGGCTAACTGCTTATGTGATATACCTGCTTGGATGCCTGTGGGTGGAGGTTGGGTTATTTGGATTGGAATAATTCATCAAATGTTTGTTTTAAGCCCACTAGATAGTGGCAAAAACCATGTTTTCTAAGCCCACCTGAGGGTGGCAAAATCTGCATTTTAAGCCTACTTGCGAGTAGCAAACCATCTTTCAAAAACAAACATGAAATGTTTTGTTCCAATTCAGGCGACCCAGTCTATACTTGTATGCTGTGCGCATCACATAGTAAATCTAGGCTAATAACCGGAATAAGAACACATAATGTTTTCAAAACTTGATATCATGGTTAGTAGAGGCCGATCTTTGATCGGGCGAGCGGGGGTGCTCACGAAGTGACCTTCCCCAATCGTATCCAAGTTCCCGAGCCGAGGCAACTTTGGTGATGACGGACACGTGGCCTTTGGCACCAAGTCAGGGTTTCCTAAATTTCCCCAAAATAAAATATTTAGGTGGCGACTCTGTATCTGGTAAAGCAGTCCATGTTTGGCACTTCTTTCAAAAATTTGTTTTCTCAAAACGATTTGCCGGATTTAGACTCTTTGGTTCAAGATTAAGAACCGTGACATTCGAGTCCTTGAACTGTAGTGAACCCAAATTAACAGAACGAGACTTAACCCTCCCGGGGCGTTCGGGGACGTCTACAAGTTGTACCAATAAAATTTTTCTGTAGTGTAATTTATTTTATAACTATCTCACTAATTTGTAATTACTAGTAGTTGGGCATGTGCGTTGCACGCGGCATGTGATTTTTCATTAACTGTTAATACTATAATTATGCATGTCTCTTAAATTAGTATGTGATATGTATACAAGGTATAAAGACTTGTATGGGTAAATTAATCTGTATCCAAAATAAAACTAAATAAGAAATGAATACAAACTCAGCTAAAGAATTTAAATGATAAATGTTATAAACATAAACATTTATAGTTAGGTTGTTGAGATCACAATCTTATCTTAAATAATAAACAATAAGCAGGTCCTTTAAATTTATAGTATTACATAAATATTTTTCTATCAACTTTTCACTTCAATTTTGCACAATCCGTACATCTAATACAATTGAATGTATGAAATTAATTGTACAATTACACAATTTTATTTAATAGTTCATTTCATAATACAAATTCATTGAACCCAGTATTGCATACTATTTGCATACTATTGGTAAATGCATTAATATCAATATATGATATATTTTTATATATCAAGAGTTGTTAAGTCTCATTTTCTGTGTTACAAATATTTTGCATAATGAAAAATATAACATTAGTCATTAGTATATTTCCATTTATGTAGAATAGTTTTTTTTTTTTTTTTTTTAAAAAAGAAAATGGAATGATATTGTAACTTAATATTTCGATTGATATAGGAATTTCATAATTATTTTCACAATGTTTATACATTCATGCTTATAAGTGTTTGAAATGTCACTCTAATGAAACTATCAAGTTACATAATTTATTATGACATCTATAAGTAATCTTATAACAAAAATTAATCGAAACTTTTTTTTCGATGTACTTACTTTTTGTATCAGTGAGTTGTTGCAATAATGTTTGGGCATCATTTGATTTTTCCTTTGTAATTTGACTAAATTGTATGCATGAGGTACATTATTATTTTTTAAATTTCGTAACAAATAGAACAATTCCTGTTTCGGCTCGTCTAACTTTTCTTGGAGACTATGTTGCAATAGATCTTCTTTAGTTTTTGTTTCACCATGTTCTTATTTTCTTATTGCTCACCATTACAACTCATTGCAATAAAAATATTTTAATGAGTAAGAGTTTGAGGTGATATCATATTGTTATAAATTTTAAAATCCATTTGCCTTCAATAATGTGATTTTTTCTGTGAGTGGAAAAAAAATACAGTTATTGTCGCGATAGAAGTGTTTTGCAAAGTCTTGATTTGTTATTGAAAGTGTTTATATGTATATATATATTGAATATAAGTTGATAGGAAAACAATACACGATTCCACAATTTTTTTCTTAACAAATATAACTATATTATGAAAGCAAACATGTTAGAAAATTAAAATATCCGATAGTAATATAACATTACAGATTGACAATGTATGAATACAGTAACATACATAAATTTATAATTTTTTTATATTTTTATATATTTATATATGTAGATATTGACATGTATAAGATATCACAAAGATAATATGTAAAATCTTTTGTAACAATATAATAGGTAACAATGAGAAGTTAATTATTCATAATTAAATACTTAGTCATACCATAGATGTTTAGTGTCATATTTTTGTGTGTATGCACCATTTTTTATTAGATTATTAAATTCGCATTAAAATTAAAAAGAGTTTGTGAATAATTTATGTAAAATTAGAAATTAGTGAAGAAAGATTTTAAAAAAGATAAATTTATAGTGTTTGGTTTGGTGTATTTTTTTCAAATTTTTGTTTTGGATTTTTTTGATTTTGATTTTTTTTTTTTTTTGTCTGTGACATTGTTTTTTTAATAACTCTTTTATTTTCCTTTTAGATTCATTTAATTTAATATTTTCTTATTTTTTAATTTTACTTTTAGATTTAGATTCATTAAATCTAAATACACTTAGAAAATAATTTATTGTGTATTCTTTTTGGAAAAAAATTATCAATAATAATAATAATAATAAATAGTGCATGTTTGAATTTATAAATGTTTATAGAGTTAATTACCAAAAAGTCTTATTTACAAATGTTATGGTAGTTCAGGTCATATTTAAGATTTTTTGAATCAATAAGTTCTATTTAATAAAATTGAGAATATTATTAGTTTTCTCAATTTTTAAAACTAAGAACATTATCAATTTTGCATAGTAATATTCTAGATAATTGTTTCACAAATTGATAAAAAAACAGAGTATGAAATTAAACGTTTTTGCCCTTCTACTTATTAGTTGGATTCAACTATCCAATAAAACCGAAAACAATAGCTTGCTTGGTTGTGTTTTTTCAAAAACACTTTTCAGAAAATTTTACTTTCTTGTTTTCCGTGTTTTTTTTGTTTTTACTGAATTTTTTTAATATTTTAAGCAATTTTTTTTTTTACTTTTTAGACATACCTAACATAAATATACCTAAAAAGTAAAAAAATTGTGAAAAAAACCTTTTAAAAATTCACTAAATACCAAAAATATATTAAAAAAAATACGAGAATTCAGTAAATTTTTTGTATTTTTATGTATTTATTAAAATTTTTAAATATTTTTTCACAAATTTTTTACTTTTTAGATACATCTAAGTAAAGTACATCTAAAAAAGTAAAAAAAAAAATGTTTAAAATTTAAAAAATATTCACTAAAAACAAAAAAACACGAAAACCAAAAAATTGAGTTTTCAAAAAACTCAAACCAAACACATTTCGTTTTGAAACTGAAAACATTATCAATTTTTTCAATTTTTTTTTTCCAGTTTTGTACATCAATGTTCTAACATCATACTTGTTTATAGACACAAAATTCTGCACAACAAAATAATTATGTTTGTTTATTTATTTTTTTTCAAAAACACATTAGGTTTTTTATTGTGCATAATTTTTTTTAGTTTTTTCAATTTGAAAGTTGATATTTTACAGTTTTGAAAATCAAAATAAATGTCAACTCATCATATTTCGTTATAGATAATTATAAATGTTGAACAATTATTGTTTGAAAGGGAATTCTGACTATTAAAATTTTAATGGGACTTGAAGGTTCAAAAAATTTTAGTTAGGACTTAATAGAGTATAAGTTCATAAATTAAGACTTGTGTGTAAATGAGCTATTTTTTTTACCAATATTTTACTGTTTAATTCTATTTAGATTATTAGATATTAGATTTTCACGTAAAAGTATAATTTAAATATGAAATATGAAGAAATTCTGATATCTTTAATCACCAAAACTGAAAAAATATGAAAAATTAAAAATTAAAAAACAGATTTAACAAAAAAAAACTAACAAAAGTAGTTCTTATTTAGAATTTTGATATCATATCTTAATTATTAAAGTACCATGTAAAATATTACAATTCATAAAATCTAATTTAAACAAAAAGAAAGTGCTCGAGGATAACCTAAAAAATTTTGAAATGTAGAACAAATTTCTATTTTAAAAATGCATGTACTTTCCTCTGTCTAAATTCAAACGAATGCGTACACTTTTAAGATTCAACCAAAATTATTCATAGTGATTTGATTCATTATAAACAATTATAAATATTATGTATATCACTATAAAAGCAGACATAAGAAATAAAAAGAGTAACTATTTTTTATTCTTTAATCGTCATCAATGTAAAAAATAGGGAGATAACCTTTTCTTTTTTTTTTTTTAATAAAAGAGATGATTTGTTCATATTTATATATGACATTTGAAAAAAGATATATCATTTTTAAGTATTCAACTCTAAAAATAAATAGATAGTTGTTTATATAACTTTTTTTATAATTTTTAAAAAAATATAATAAATTTAAAAAGATAAAATTAAAATTTTAAAAAAATAAAAATTCTTTACACTTTTACAATAATAGTTGATAAATAGTTTCTCAAAAGAATCAAACATGCAATAATGGAGGGGCCACCAACTTGTGTGTTTTTTTTTGGTCTCCCAGGCATCCTCTGCCGACCGCGGAGACTAATCCCTTCGTTGATTGTAGGCACCTCGAAGGGTGGAACAGCTGGCCCAGAGATTTAAGGATGCTCTATGTCCAAGGCGGGAATCGAACCCCCGATACTTGATTAAGGGAGGAGGAGTCCTTACCACTCCACCACACCCCTGGGTTAGGGGCCACCAACTTGTACCGAAAAAGAAAGATCACACAAAAGAGAATCAAACATGCAATAATGACAGTGCCACTGCCTTACCAAAAATTATTTGGTGCTCACGAGTAAATTTAGGATACAACTCCTCTCCATTCTTGAAACGAATTGGACAGTATTTTTGGGTTGTGGTAGCAGGGATGAAATTAGTAGGACATTATGGGGAGTCATATAAAATGACTCTTCAGTATAAAAAATACATATTTCATCTTTTATTTTCTTTTTATTTTGTATCAATTTTTTTTTTTCATTTTATTAGTAATTACTTTTACGGTATTTATATATATATTTGTTTATGTATAGATATAATTTATATATCATATTGTATATACATATATGCTTATGTATATGGTAAAAAAATTTATTTTTCTTTTGGCCCCCTCCGATGATGAAATTTTGGTTCTGTCCCTGTGTGGTGGGCCTGCCTTTTGATCCATCTTGATAATTCAAATCGTTTAATATGTAGAATTTGTCAAGTATATTATATCTGTAAAAAATCACGTTAATTAGATATTGATAGCTATTTGATCAGCTTTCATTTGTGTATGTAATTTATTTTTTAAATCATAATTACTGTTGAAACAAATGTAAGTTGATTAAATGACTATTGATATCCGATCAATGTAATTTTTTACAAGAATAATACACTCGACGAGCATTAAACATTGATAATTTGAATTATTGAGATAAACCCCAAATCCGACCTACCACAGCCCAACATCACCATTCAGTTTCAATTTTGGACTGAAAAGAAACTGTGCCGCAAATTTATGTTGCGTTGTATATTGATATTTGTTGATTAAAATAGAGAGACTCAGTATTTTTTTATTAATTTTTTAAGAAATAATTGACAAGTGTAAGTAATAAATGGTGTAAAATAATATTTCAAAACTATCAAATGATCACTCTTACCTTTCACTGAAAAAGGAAAGCTCACATACGAGGATAGAATTTTTTTTGACATTACACTTAATATAATTTGAACTGTATAGGAAATTAGTAGATTAAAATTAATTATTTTTTCATACAGATATATATACATATATATAACATAATTTGATAACACGAACATTAAACAGATCAAGTTACTATTGACTCTGCATAACACTAAATTGACACGAATAAATGAAAAATTATTTGTATATTTTAGTATTTTAATATGACATTTTCTTCTGTATATAATTTTATTGAATTTATTAAAAAGTATGTAAAATAATATTTGAAAAATATTAGAGACTCACAATTTAGACCTATAAATTTATTCACAATGATATGGCAAGGACTTACGCCTTACATGGTTGAATGTGTAACAAATGCTGATACTTATTATGCCATGTCATTGTGGATCAAATTGTGAGAAATTTTTTTTGGTTGTCAAACCTTTTCATAGGATTTTAAAAGACTAGTATATGTAATTGGTTTTGTTTTTGTTTTTAATTGAACATTATGTATTTTTCGTCTACTATTTGAGTTAATCTAGTAAAAGAAATAGTAATAGGATATAATTTTTATAAATTAGGAAAATAAAATTGAGTTGAAACCAAATTTTCTAATGAATAATTTCATTAAATAGAGATTAGTTTTATTAGGTTTAACTTGTGAATTATTTTTTTAAATTTTTTTTTCATACAGTTGATACTTTTAGTTAGTGAAGTTTTTTTTTTTTTGGGACTTGACACATTAATACTGTTGGGGACTTAAAAGGATAAATTTTATTTAAAATTCTGAAAACAAAATTTCGTAGTGAAAAAAAAAAAAAGAAGTCACATTGTCAAATATTCTCAGCTATAAAAATTGAAAAACATTTTTTTATCCAAAGGCTCATAATAAATATATTCGTGAAAAAAATTAAAAAATGATTAAAGGCCAGAATCGTAAAGGCCAAAAAAAAAAATGAGAAAGATCAATGTGTACTATTTTTCAAATGAATCAACCATCTCAACACATGAATTAACATATGAGTCTTATGTCGAAAGGGTTGATTCATATGTTAATAGAACTCAATAATTTTTTTTATATATATATTTATTGCAAAATAGGACTTATTGAATATATTTCTTAAAAAATTCTTCCAATTTTCTAAAGGTCCACAAAACATTTACTCAAACAAAGATCCAGGTAAAAATAAAAGTGTCTAAGGTGGTGTTTGGCAAGTGATTTTGGGGCTAAAATAGTCACAAAAAACAAAATAGGCTATTTTAGCCACAACAAACAAAATATCATATCTAACCCATAATCATTACACTCTTCTCTCACAAAAAAAGTCAAAAAAGTTAAAAAGTCAAAAAGCCCTTCCCAAACCAAGCTTTTTAGTCCAAGCTAAAATAACCAAAAAAGTTAAAAAACTAAAAAGCCAACCTACTTCCCAAATGGAGGCTAAGTAAACAACCAAAATTTATTTTCAATATTGGAAACATAAATTGTGTATAAAAATTATTTAAATATAAAAGAAATTCTATTAAAATTTTACTTTAGACTTTATCAAGGGTAAGGTCCGGCCTGTAGGAGAATTATGACGGTGCCAACCACCTTATACAGTAAAAGGACACATTTACCGACTTACTTGTGTGTCACCAAAAGCCTTCCTTTCTGCCTCATATTCAATGTGTTTGGTTTAAGTTTTTTGAAATAAGTTTTTTCAAAAGTGATTTTTTTTGTTTTTAGTGAATATTTTAAAATTTTAAACATTTTTAGTGAATATTTTTTAAAATTTTTTTAGTGAATATTTTTTGTTTTTAGTGAATATTTTTCAAAATTGTTTTTTTAGTGAATATTTTTCAAAATTGATTTTGTTTTTAGTGAATATTTTTCAATATTTTTCAATATTTTTTTTGTTTTTAGTGAATATTTTTAAAATTGATTTTTTTTGTTTTTAGTGAATATTTTTAAAATTTTAAACATTTTTAGTGAATATTTTTTAAAATTTTTTTAGTGAATATTTTTTGTTTTTAGTGAATATTTTTCAAAATTGATTTTGTTTTTAGTGAATATTTTTCAATATTTTTTTTTAGTGATTTTGTTTTTAGTGAATATTTTTCAAAATTTTTTTTGTTTTTAGTGAATATTTTTCAAAATTGATTTTTTTTGTTTTTAGTGAATATTTTTAAAATATTAAACATTTTTTTTACTTTTTTAGATGCACCTTACTTAGATGTATCTAAAAGGTAAAAAAATTGTGAAAAAAATATTTTAAAAAATTAATAAATACATTAAAATATAAAAAAAATGTACTGAATTCTCATATTTTTTCGTATTTTTGATATTTAGTATTTTTTAAAAGGTTTTTTTCACAAAATTTTTACTTTTTAAGTATATTTATGTTAGGTATGTCTAAAATAAAAAATATATATATTTAAAATATTAAAAAATTCAGTAAAAAAAAAAAAAAAAAAAACATGAAAAACAATAAAGTTGAATTTTCTGAAAAGTGTTTTTGTAAGCAAAAATGTCACACAATCATCATATTTGAACCTTTTTTACTTTAAATGTTTTGCTTTCAAATCAGAAGGGATAAAATGAATTTTATTCTTTATATCTTATAAAAAAAATTTCACTGACAATTGATTGAGTCACTAAAAATGTAAAAACCATTGGCATATATATATCAACAATAATTTTTTCTATAGGATACCCTGACACTCGTTTGTCCCAGTAACCTGTATCTTGTTTGAACACATTCATAAAACATACAAACAAATCCATATATAACATACTATCCAACCTAAATTAGACATAATCCCAAATGCATCCAAATATCAAACAATTGTAAATGTATTCAAATATCAAACAATCCAAAACATAACAATTCCAAAATATTTTTAAATATCTAAAATCCCAAACATAACAATTCCAAAATGTAACCAATCCCAAATATAACAACTTCAAAATTTATCTGAATGTCCAACAAGAACAACACACCGAATGACCATAAACTTTTATCTTCAATGACCATATCATGCCGAACCACGAATGTCCATCACCAATCTATGTCAACAAAAAGACAAAAACATAAGTATCTTATCAATGCATTAACTCCAAACTATTATACAATAATATTGTTGAAGTTAAATGAATTCCTTAGATTTATTTCATTTTAACATATTCAATGTTCAAACATGATTTGGAGCTGCTTGTGCATTGGTTTTGCTGTATGGGTGAAGCAGTGGAGGTGTCAAGCACAATCATTGGTTTTGTTGTTCTATTCTTCTTTGGATGTTTTTGATTGGTTTCTCACCAATCTTGGGTTAAGTGCTAGCATATAATTGTGCTTCCTTTGAGGTGCCAACCTAGTTAGGATCGTTAAAATTAGTTATGATGCTTTCTGCACTTCCCTATTTTGTTGATGTAATTTTGCATGTTTTATGCTTTTTCATCAATGAAGCTTTTTTTTTTTTTTGCTGATCAAAAAAAAAAAAAAATTGTTCAAACACGCAAGTTTGAGCTTAAATTTCAAACTGCACTTACATATTTGTTCCATTAACTTCTACAAGTTAATTTTGTCCTTACTATGGTATTCATACGAATTCTTGGGTATTTCTATGGATATTTGACAAATTTTTCTCGTTGAACACCTATTTGGAAGCCTAAGTGTTAAAAAAATAAAAGTTTGAGCATAATTTTCAAAATGGAAGTCCTCTTGAAGCAGCGGAATATATCACATGAGATTAGATAACGTTCTAGCAGACAAAAAACACATTAAATCCACAAGAAATAATGATTTCTCAGAGAGAAACTAAATTATATTAAGTAAAAATTTATTTGCTCCAAGGCATACATCATTATTTATAATAAATGAAACCCTAACTAAACAATAAAACGAGGAATTAGGCTAATTCCTAGCTAGGCATGAAAATAAATAAAAAATTACCAACAATATAAAATTTGGGTTAAGCCCAAATCTAAATGCTAGGATATATTGGAAACGTGCCAAAACAGACGATGCAAAAAACAAATTTCTCAAAATAAAGTTATTGCTAAGACGAAACTTTTCTAAAACGTTTAAAATTACTGATTTCAACTCCTAAAAGAAGAATTTTGGCTAAAATCCACTATGCATCATCGCCGAGGACGGCAATTACCCTCAGTTTGACTTCTTCATCGCCTTTTACTAGTTCAGTTGTTCCAAAAATTCCTCAGCTATTATTCTACATCACCTGTGATTATTCCACTAGCTTCTACAAGTTACTTTTGTTCTTACTAAAGTGCTCGTGCCAATTCCAAGGGAATTTCATGGATATTTCATAATTTTTCCCTTGGAATGTTATTTTCAAGCTTAAGTGTTCAAAAAAACACAAGTTCAAGCTTAATTTTGAAATCAAGAGTCTTATTATTATTTTTGTTTGTTTTTAAAAGTTACTTTTATCCTTGTTAAGGTGTTCACACTAATTCTGAAGCATTTTTGTTGAGATTTCACATTTTGTCGCCCGAACACTTAATTTTTAAGCCTAAATGTCTTTTTTTTTTTAAATGCAAATTTGAGCTTATTTTTCAAACCAGGAGTGTCATGCTTGTTCCATTAATTTTTAAATGTTGCTTTTATCCATAGTAAGGTGTTCATACCAATTCATAGACATTTTCATGGACATTGCACTATTTTCCCCATAAAACGCCTGTTTCCAAGCCTAGGTGTTCAAAAGATACAAGTTTGAGTTTAATTTTCAAATTTCAAATTTCGTACTTGTTCTGTTACTTTTTCAAAGTTACTTTTATCCTCATTAAGATTTTCATAGCAATTCAAAGGCACTTTTATAGATATTTCATGATTTTGCCCTCCAAATGCCTATTGCAAGCTTAAGTGCTTAAAAAACACATGTTTGGTCTTATTTTTCAAACTGAGAATCTCGTGTTTATTTTGTTAGTTTTAACAAGTTACTTATGTCTTATTTTAAAATTAACCGTATCATTTGAAAGTTAAGGACAAAGTAGTTATGTGTTTTTTTTTTTGATCAGCAAAAAGAAGGAACCTTTATAGATGGAAAATCATTCAAGATATGAGATTACATCAAATAAAGGGAAAGAGTTTGGTGAGGAACCAAACCCGGAAGGAGAAAAAAAGCAAAATACAGCCAAGGAGAACCAAGAACATAACAGAAGCCTAAAACAGAACAACCACATCAGACACAGCAAAGAGGAAAGCAAACTTTGCAAACAAGAACCTTACACAGCAGATTCAATCATAACACACTAGCAAACCTTAGCAAAGCAAAGCAGCCCATAACACACTAGCAGCCCATAACACACTGACAGCCCAACAGACCCAACCAATGTATCAAACAGACCACCATCCCACAAATTTCCAGCTCACTTGAGATTAACAGGTCAGCATACATAGCAGAACAACAATTGCAGACCACCATCGAACCAAAAAACAATCCACCATCGACCCAAATTAACAGCCCACTATTATAACAACACAGCAAATTCAGGACTCCACCTTATAACAGGTCAGCCTGTAGTTATGCAACCATAAGCTATTTACCACAGCAGTTCTGCACTCCACATTACAACACTTCAGCCTATACTTTTGCAGCCAATACCAAGCCAGATTAGCTACTGCCACTGATGATCCTTCTCATATCACAAACCAATTAACTTGATCCTTACCACCAAAAACAACTACACAAATACACTGATGATCCTCAATAGCTTGATCCTTTTCAGATAAACCATAACAGCAAACTCAGCCTACCAGCTGGAGCCTTCCAAATCCGTCACAAAACGGATTCAGACCAACACAGCAAATCCATCACAAAACAGATTCAGGATCAACATCACAATGCATCCCAATTTAATTCAGAAGTACCACAGAACATAACAAACCAGGGCTCAGAACTTATGCAGAACAAAAAGACAACAAAGACCAGAACTTATGCAGAACCACATTTCAGCACAAAATCAACCCACAGAGCTTCAGCAAGACAGCAAATAACTACACACAGAGGCAGACTTGATTCAGGTTATATATGACATCATGCACCGAATAATTAAACCCCTTCAAAGCTGAGGAAGTCCACAAAGCTACTCTAGTCTTGATTAGATCTTCCAGAGCAAACCAATCCGGTTGTACCTTATTAAATACACAATCATTTCTGCTTCTCCACACTGACCACAAAACTGCAAATGGCAGTGTTTTCCATACTGCTAGCATCTTCTTCTTCATTTTTATACCTGACCAGGACAGAAGTAAACCCTCCACTGATCCAAGACTAACCCATTTATAATTCCACCAGTTCACTAGATTAGCCCATAGTTTCCAAATGAAATGGCAGTGAAGAAAAACATGATTAACAGTCTCTACCTCAGATCTGCAAAACACACAGAGAGCAGAAACATTTGGGCTCAACACTCCAATTCTTTGCAAAAATTCAGAGCACTTAATCCTTCCTCTCCACACTAGCCAACTCAAGAATTGGGCTTTGGGAGGGGCTAAATTGTTCCAAATACACCTAGTGACTGTATTAGCTACCCCTTGACTTGCTTCCAACCACTTCCAAACTGATGCCACAGTGAACTCTTCAGACGGATGAGCTACCCACGAACAAGAATCTACCGCCCCTTCATTGAGCCTAGGCGCATTCTGTAGGAGATCATTAAGCTTTTGCACTTCCTCCTCTTCCCATGCCAGGAAGGGGACGTCTGAAAACCAGGTTCCAATCTGAATCTGACACTCTTCTGTGAAAAAAGTCAACCAACTTTCCATGTTTGTCAACTGATAATGCGAATAATCTGGGAAAAGACTCACTCAGCTTTAGATTGTGACACCACTTGTCTACCCAAAATTACAGTCTTCTGCCATTACCAACAACTAGCCTGAAATTTTGCAAGAAAAATTCACGCAGAGCAGTGTTACCTTCAGCCACTGAAATTATACCTTTCCACGTATGCGACATCCACACTGAACTAATAAATGCGGGGCACCAACCGCCGCCTAAACCCCCATACTTACTACAAATCACTTGTTTCCACAAAGCTGACTCCTCCTTTCCATACCTCCACCACCATTTAACTAGAAGACACTCATTTACCTGGCTTAGGTTTCTCACCCCTAACCCACCTTTAGTTTTACTTAGGCCTATCTCCTTCTAGCTAATTAAGTGCACCTTCCTCCTGATTTCAGACCCTCCCCAAAGAAAGTTAGCTTGAATTTTGTGGAGTAATTTTTCAATTCCCACTGGCAACTTGAAGATAGATAAGAAATAAACTGGCAAGCTTGACAAAACAGATTTGATCAATGTTAATCTACCAGCAAAAGATAAATACCTTCTCTTCCAAGAAGCTAGCTTACTTTTAAACTTGTCTATCACAAGTTTCCAAGCAGCCTTTCTCCTTGGATTTGCTCCTAATGGCAGCCCCAGATAACTCATTGGCAACTTTTGACTTAGGCAATTTAGTTTTTTTGCCAACACCTGAACAATATCATCTTGCACACCTACCCCACACACCTTGCTTTTGTGGAAATTTATTTTGAGTCCAGACATCAGCTCGAAGCACCTTAAAATTCTTTTCACGGCTACAACTTCCTCCCACTCAGCTTCACAAAAAATAATGGTATCATCTGCAAACTGCAAGTGTGTAATTTTCAGACGGACCTGCAGATACTCCTCTAATCAGACCCACTTCCTTGGCTCTTTCCAAGAGAATGTTCAGACCCTCCGCAACAATATTAAAAAGGAAAGGAGAAAGCGGATCTCCTTGCCGAAGACCTTTCGAGGGAGAGAACTCAGAAGTAGGTGAACCATTAACTAACACCGAAATTCGAGCTGTGGATATGCAAGTCTTCATCCACCCCACCCTAATTAATTTCCTGGATTAATGGTTAGTGGGTAAACAAGTTTTGGTCTTTTTACTATTGTTAGCAAAAGCCTTGATGTGGAGCTTGTTAATATTATTGTTGCATGACACATCACAGTCAACAAACGAGCATATAACTACAGGCTTATCTAAAGAATATATTAACTTTGAAAAACTTCCAAGAAGGGCTATTTGGAATGGAATCCTATTTGATATTGCTTCTACTTTCTTTAATTCTGTTAGATTTAAATCTGTATTGCCAATCTAAACTATTCAAACTTGGTTTTTTTTTTTTTTTTTTATCAGCAAAGAAAAGGAATTTTATTGATGAATTAGAAGATAATTACATCAATAAAAGATTCGAGAAGGATGAGTGCAAAAAGCATTACAGTGAACCAAATCAATCCCAACTAGGCTGGCATCGATAAGACCGCCCAATCATATACTAGCACGCCATCAAGAGTTGGTGAGAAGCCAACCAGAAACACCAAAGCCAACCTCACCCAAGCAAAAGTTAACCAAAACTACACCAAAAAATGGAACCCAAAACTGACAAACATAAAGAAAACAAGACAATCAATAGACAATCAAGAGCCATTCCACTTATTATCAATTGGTTTTGAATTGGATGTTTTAACATGGTATCAAAGCTAGGTCTTGGCTGGCCTTTTACATCATATGGTACAAACGGTCTATCTCTCAATCGGAATCTAAAACCCACATCGCAATCTAAACTATCTCAGCTTAATTAATATAATATATAATAGTCTTTCCACTCAATATCAATTGATTTTGAGTTGGATACTTTAACAAATTCTATGTGGAAAGTTCATCCATCTCAACCAAGCAAAGTTGCCACACACGCACACAAAAAAAAAAGGACTAATTTAAGTATGGCTACCAATGGATAATCACAACATAGAGAGAATGTGCCGAGTTCCTATGTGCCCATATATACCAATAAGAAGGTCCGCTCTGGGGGTAAATTGTATGGATGTGAGTAGCAGCAAAGGTAGATTGTACTTTTTGAGTCTCTTTCGATGCATTTTATTTTTTTGTACCTTTAATTTTATATCTTTAATGAAATTTTTACTTTGTTAATAAAAACTAAAAAATAAAAAGTTTGCAAAGCCACCGCTTTAGACCTCTAATTCGAGCTACAAAATAGACCACATGTAAAAAAAAAATCCTAATAATATTGAGCAATTTATTTTATTTTATTTTTAAAAGACCTCAATTAAATGAAAGGTCTCAATTATTTTGATTGTTAACTTATTAAAACTCACTTAACTCTAAACCATCAACACCAAACTCAAATTCGAACTTATCAAAACTCAATTACGTCCCACGCTTAACACCGAACCCAAAAACAACACTTTTTTTTATTATTGGAGGAGTCTAAGTAATTGATTTCACTTTATCAAACTTCTCTCCAACCCAATTTACCATTTTGATATTGAACTTTTTTGGTCTTAATATTTTCTCTAGGTGATTTCAGATTTTGTCTAATTTCAAGTTATACTTCAATTGTATGTGCTTGTTTGGCAAAGCTTAATTACAGCTTATTTCAGCTTTCAGCTTAATTTAAGCTATTTTGATGTGTTTGGTTTAGCTTATAGATTATAACTTATAGCTTTTTGGAAGTCAGAAATCAGCTTATTCTTTGAGTGGGGCAGGAGATGCTTTAAGAATAAGCTGGAAATCAGCTTATGGTCATAGTTATAAGCTATAAGCTGTTTAGGCATAAGCTATAAGCACTTTCCCACAGCTCTACCAAACAGGGCCTATGTTAACTTTACTTAAAAATTGAAATCTCTATAATTGAATTAACTATTGCTTATTGAATTATGGAATGAATTATTTTTTTAATCATACTTCCTAGAAAGTATTGAAGAATTAATTGAATCTTAACCAAGAGCTCTTGGTTCAAATTTTTTTTTGATTAGCAAAAGAAGAAAATTTTATTGATGAAATCAACACATAATACATATGGAATTACATCAACAAAAAAAGAGGCAAGAGTAAAAATTATCACAGCATAACTTTCTAATCTCAATTAGATTGGTATCAAGAAAAATACTCAATCATCAGAAAGCTCAAGCCAAGAGAGTTGGTGAGTACCAACAGAAAAAAGAAAGCAAAAACAAACAACACCCCCAACAGGCAATAAACAACAAATCTCAATAACTAGCTAGGCTCACTATTATGATCAAAGCCAAACATAAACTCCTTTGAGCTCTTGGTTCAGTTTTACAATTAGAAATGTAATGTTATTACTTTAGATTTTTCTGTACTAGAATTTTCTTGTGTAAATGGTTAAAATATAAAACAATAGCACTATAGTAGATTTTATCTTTTTAAAGTTTTCTAATAACTATTTTAAATTGATTTTATCTTTTTAAGTGATGTGTAGAAATATAGGACCCCAAATTAACACTTCACTTTGTGCCCCTGAATCTTCATCTTCAAGGCCGGCCCTGAAAATCATCATTGTATCTCAATCAGCAATGATATGCATTGTACACAAACATGAGCAACGTCGATGTAGGAATAAAGAAATTTAAATATTTATTATCAAATAAGCTAGCCATGTGATTTACGTGAAGGACCTAATCTCCTTGTAGCTCAGTTGGTTCTAAGGTCAGTCGGAGACGGTGAACAGAGTAAGAGATGGTGGTTGGATTCCGGTAGTGAGGCAATGGAAAGGAGGTGGAGCACAGAATAAGGAAGCACAACATGGTCTTTTCACTATATTTGTGGACAATATCTCGTCAACTATGGACGCTAAAGCTCTGTTCAAACTCTTCATCAAGTTCGGGATTGTGAAGGATACCTACATCCCTTTCAAAAGAAGGAAAGTGACTAATTCAAGATTCGGGTTTGTGCATTATAACTGTAGCATAGTAGTATCTGTCGCAATCTAAAAAGGGAATGGGCTTTTGGTGGATGATTCTATGCTAGAGGTCAAAATGGCCGCTTATGACAGAAATAGCAGAAGTGAACAGAGTAAGAGAAAGCGTCAGCCTCCCAGAAGATTCTTGGATATAATCAATTTCAAGGGTAAAGCTGCATTTGTGGGGCACAGATCTTTTGCTGAAGTGCTAAAGGGTGACACCTCTGTAGCGGAAGGGAACACAAACACAAATATAACCATAAAAGCCAAAGAAGAGGGCAATGGTTGGCTTTACGAAAGTGCTATTGTTAGATTCAACACCGAATATTCCACTCACAATATCCTAAAAGTCCTGAAGGAGAAAGGGTTAGAGCAGATAGAAGTCAGAAAAGGAGGAGGTAGAGATGTAATTATCTCCTTTAAATCTTCAAGTGAGCTGCAATCAAACATTGGCAAGATCAAAGAGTGGTTCAAGGATTGGAGCCAATCTGTGATGGAATGGAGGCCAGATTTTCATTTGCAACAAGAGCGGTGTGTGTGGTTGAGATGCTATGGTATTCCCTTGCATCTTTGGAATAGGACTACACTTAACAGCATTGGTAGTATTTGGGGTACTATTCTCATCGTAGATGGTGATATTTGTCAACCAAAATCTTTCTCTTACGCTATGATTAGAGTGGCTACCGTGTGCATGGAGCTCATCAACAAAGCTATTATTCTAGAGTGTAAGGGCTATTCTCATCCCATTCTTGTTTGCAAAGATCATCTAGCTGATTCTAGTAGGTTGAAGTTCTTCGGCATGAATGACTCCAGTTCCACTGAAACTTGCGTCAGTGATGAGGGTAGGATTATTCCAGCGGCAGCTGCTTGGGCGAAGATTGATGGTGATAAGGTGGCAGAAAAGCGAGCCTTGATTGGTGCTGACCTGGCTTGCACAAATGAGGTTGAACAAAGGAAGGAGCCTCTTGACAGTCACATAGCTGAAGAAGTAGGCATTGTTGTTGAGGAGACGCCCTGTGAAGGAGGCTCTAGCAAAGAAAAGGAAGCATGCGTTGAGGGGTCTTTGATGGATTGGTCAGAGCAAAATTCAAAAAGCAATGATGGCAAGTTCAAGTGTGCTCAGCAAGCTTCCTCTTCTAGTCATATTAGCAGATTTAATGATTTCAGTAATGGTATTGGACCTGATATCAATTTGGCAAGAGAATTTGGTTAATGAACCTGTTGCTAGTCTTGGGCCTAGCATTGGGCCCGGCATCAACCTGGAAGTTTTTTTGGCCCATTCACCGAGTGGCCCTGAACCTCTATCTAAGCCCATTGAGTTTGATAATCTCAACCCTATAAGCAATGGAGTTTGTGCTAGCAGATGATTTGGTGTGCTTTTAAGTGGCAACCTAGTTGGGATCTGAATGATTCACTGTGATGCTTTTTGCACCCTCCTTTTTATTGATATACGTTATCATACTCTGTATGTTTTCTCATCAATAAATTTTTTTTTTTTTTGCCGATAAAAAAAAATAAGCAAGCCATGTGAAGAATCAATTCAACTATTAATTTATTGAAAACCCAACAAATTTTTTGGTACATGCCTTCTCCCTTTGGCACCTAATAAATGTTTTGACTATATAATGACAGATTGGGAATCATGTCGCTAAAACTCTAACTTTTACCGACGAAGATGATACTTGTGTCATAGAAATTGTGCTTTCAACTTACAAAAAATTAAATTCATCACCAAAAGAAGTCGCTAAAAATGATCTTTTTTTTCCTTGTAGTGAAGAAGTTTCAAAGTATGTGGGATGTATAAAATATCGAAATCAAGTGTAGAAGAAAAATGAATTTATTTCTCAAAATCTTATGAATAAATTGTGATTGAAATTAGAAGATTTAAAGGAATATGTATTTTTGGGGAAAAAATGGATGAAAATCTTGGTGAAGATGGAAAAGAAAATGAAATTTAAAATAAATAATCGAAGAAAAGTTTGCAAATGCAAATGCAAATGCAAAAAAAAAAAAAAAAAAAAAAAAAAAAGGAAGTGAAGGAAAATTTTCAATTTGTAGAAGAGGAAAAGTTACAATTTCTGAAGATGTTTGTATTAAGAAACATGAATTAGTGATGGCAAAAAATGAATTTTGTTAAGAATAGGTGAAACGGGTGATAGATGCTAAAATGTGACACATTGAGGCTCTGCAATTTATACTTTTAGTTCAATATATTAGTGACTTAGCTTAATTTTTTGATTAGCAAGATAGATTTGGACAGTACATAATACCCCTACTACTGCTACTCGCAAACATATAACCAACTCCTTGGCCTCACGAATTTTTAAAGAAAAGAAAACCAAAACAAAACAAAACTAGTTTTTTTCTTAAAGTTAAGGACTTAATTACACAAAAACAAAAATCTTGAATCCCTAAAAAAACAATCCACACAACGCAAAACAGAGACACCCAAAACCACATGCCACCTACGCCTGGTCACCTCAACTCCCAAGGCACATCCCACTACTCCCACGACACAGCTCTGTGTCTCCCATGTCTACCACCTCCGCTAGCCAAATCTTTCATGACTGAAAACACCCATGGCCAAAGCTACTATGGCCGAAGCCAAACATACCCATTGCAAAACAAGACCCACTTCCACGGCTGAATAAGACCCATTGCTACATCCACTTCCAAACAAAACAAACTGGCGACTTGGCTTAATTAATGACCATTTTTATTTGAATCAAGTTGATCACGCATTGCAGTGAAAATGCACAAAAATAGAAGAGAAAGGCAATTTCTGGTGATTACTACATATGTGGTGGATAAGTCCCACACATGCGGCCAACTCTTAAGGTGCCCAAATCCTCACCGTCCCTTTTTTGCATGTGCAAGAGGTAGGTGCCATACATGCAAGAGATAGGAGTTGCATGTGTGGCATTGCCTCAGGAGGCGTGTTTGTATGTGAAAGACCTTTGTAGATTCTCTCTTCTTCACATTCTTCATGGCGTTCTCTTCTAGATTGGTGGATTCTCTCTTTCTCCATGAGCAGCTACGAGTCGTGTGTATTGAAGAACTTAGAGAAGAGACAAATTATACTAAGAGGAAACGAGTCGTGTTGTAACTCTAGTTTAGAGCGGACAATCTGTGTCGTTCGTAATTCGTGCCCGTGGATACACTAATCTTTTTGTTAACATTTTTTAACATGGAGTTATGAAATGTTCTTCATCCAAAATCAATGATTTTCCATAATTCGAAACACAACTCATGGTTACATAAGTAACGGTTACCAACCTTTTAATTGCTTTGCTAATTTAGGACTTTGGAATTTTCAATTCTTAGTTTAACCATTCTTAATATTTGTGACTTGTTACACATCACAAGTCCCAATGGTCACACCCCAAGTGAATAACAATTCCTAGATTGATTTAAATAAATTGTTTGAGAAGGAACCTTCTGAGCCTTTGAAAGTTTCAAATTCTCATAATTCTTCTTGGTATGAGATTTCCCAATCATGGATTATGTTCCAACCAAAAATAAAGACTAAAATACACCTCAATTCTATATCACAATAGTAAGTTCAACTCTCGATCTATAAGGACTATTGGATTTAACTAAATTATTTTGAAATAAAATTAGGGCTCCTATTTCATAATGTCATTTGATTTCACAATTTACCTCTCAAAATCTTCTCCATTATTGTGCAATGAGTAGCAACAGTGCTTGAACTGAAGGTGAAGAGTGAAGTAAAGGGATTCACATTTTCTAGCAAAATTGTCTTGTTTTGGTAACGACACTTAGTGTCAGTGACCCCTCCCTCTAATCCTACCCCCAATAGCCCATTCTTCAAAGTTCCCAATTTTCCTATTTCTCTTCCTCTTCCTCTTCCTCTTCCATCCTTGTATTCCTCTTTGCCTTTGCCAACCTACCATTTCCTCTTTAGATAAGCACTCTTGCCACTACTTCATACTCCTACCACTCTCCTTTCCATCAGCAGCTCCACACCTAGTCTCCTCCTTGATCATCATCGATTGTTTGCAACTCTATTTCCATCATTCTTTCCTTTATTCTCTTCCTCCTCTTATTTGCCTCTCCTCTCCCTCTCGTCCTCCATGTTTCCTGTCATCTCCTACCTATTTTGCTTGAGTGAGTTTGTTTTATGTTTCTAATTTTGTTTTTGATGCAACAAAAATTTGAGAATTGCTCATAGGTTCAACTTGTCTAACAATGTGTTATTTGTCTAATATAAAGTAGGATTCAAAGTGGCATATATGAGGATTTGAAGTCTAACAATGTATTGCTTATCTAATAGATTTTAGCCAAACCACCCCTAAGTATTTAGAAATTAGACGACTTTCACAATTATCACTCATAACAAATAGAATAAATATATAAACAAATAACATGCAATCAAACAATACCAAGTCTTACCTGATTCAGTATTATCCTACCTCCATGGGCGATATAAAAAATTAAAAAAAAAAATAAAAAAAAAAAAAAGAACAAGGATTTCACAAACGAAGAAAACGATGTTCTGAAGAGTTACAATGCTGAAAAAGTAAATTTGCTGAAGTAACAAAGCTCACCAAATGCAAAATCCTCTCTCTAGCCCAAGAAAATAAGTCACGCACAGAGAAGCCAAAGAATAAGTTTCACGAAGATACTAGGAAAAAAGATAAAATTTTACAAAAATAAGTCTTCAAGGAAGCCGCCAAGGATCTATGAAAGACATCCAAAACAACACTTATAAGAGGCCTCCAAGGATGTTCAACCTCCATCAAGATTTGTAGTAAATCACCAAGCAAAGATTCACAAACAAAAATATTCCAAGACCAAAAAATAAGGATCCATGAAGGATCATCAAGCAAGGAAAAACTTCTAAAGAGGCCAATAGCCTCTCGTTGAAGAGAGGCCCGAAGGAATTGTTAAATAACAAAGAAGTGAGAGTTTCTACATTTTATAGCAAAAAAAGACCTTCCAAAGCATAATCCAAGCCAAAGTTGGTTCCTTAAAATTTAATCCAACGAAAACACCCACAATAAAGCTATAGAAAGTTCAAAAACTAGCCTATAAGTTAACTAAATAAGTCTTCCCACAAATCCAATCCAACAAAAAGAGTTTCAAATGACAAAAAAAAAAAAAACAACAACAACAACAAATCTCCACTTTGGCTAGATTTTCAACTATCGCGCTAAATCAACTATTGAACTAACAAACCAACTATTAAACCAACAAATCCACTCAGTAAGATATCCAACAAACCAAGAAAGAGCTAGTTGACTGAACAAACACTTTGAAACCAACCAAACCAATGCTGAAGACATAAAGACTCGATTCAAATATATTGCAATACCAAAACAAACAGCCAAATGAATAGCTGAATAAGATGTTATGGTATATATGATTAATAGCAAACCTCCAGGACATGAACAAACAATTACGCACATAATGAATCTAGAACGGAGAAGTAAAATAATTGAAAAAACAAACTCACAAAGAAACACCAGAGATTTACGTGGTTCACCCAAATCATGGGTTATGTTCATAGAGTCACTGCAGATTTACCAAGATCAATATGAAAGGAGTTACAAGAGTCTCTCACACTCAATCTCACAAACACTCTCTACAATGATCTATCTGTCACTCTCATTATTGTGTATCTTTCTCTAAGATCACAAAACTAATGAATGAATTCAAAAAAAATATAGAGCTACATGAGAGTATTTATAGGGCTAGCCTTAAACCCAATCTTAAATTAATAAGGAAGCCAAAACCTAAACTAAGAAGAAAAAATCTCAACCAACAAGGAAATAATTTAGAGTCCAAAACTAATCAAACACTAAGTTCCTTGTTTCCTTTTCCTAATCTGATTAAACTTAGTCTTATTTCAGGCTCCACCAATAACAATCTCCCACTTGGAGACTAATCAAGACACAAACAGTCTTCACCTATAACTCTATAGAACACTGTAATGACTCGAACCATCAACTTCACGTGTCGATGCCAACTGAAGCTACATATAGCTTCAGCTTCTCAATTGTAACTGCCTTGGTTAACATATCCACAAGATTTTCACTTGTATGGATCATCTCCAAGCTAAAGTTGCCATCTTCTAAGAGTGAACGAACAAAATGGTATTTGATATCAATATGCTTTGTTCTTGAATAAAACGCGGAATTCTTCGCAAGATGTATTGCACTTTGACTATCACTGTACAATTTGCAATCATCGAACTTCTTCTCCAATTCACCTAAGAAACTCTGTAACCATACTATTTCTTTGCAAGCTTTTATAGTTGTAACATACTCCGCTTTTGTGGTTGAAATAGTCACAATCTTTTGCAACTGAGAGACCCAACTTATTGCAGCACTGCCAAGAGTAAACATATACCCTGTCATGCTCTTCCTACTATCAATGTCACTTGCTAGATCGGAATCAACATACCCAAGCAAGCTGATTTCTGTGTCACCATACCAGAGAGCCATGTCACTCATACCTCTGAGATACTTGAATACCCACTTGACAGCTTCTTAATGCTCTTTCTTGAGATTATTTATGAATCTGCTAACAACTCCTAATGCATAGGCAATGTCTGGTCTGATGCAGACTATGGCATACATCAAGCTACCAATGACTGAAGCATATGGTTTGCCACGTATTCTCGCTTTTCATGTGTAGCTGCACAATCTGAAGTGGTTAGCTAATGGAATGCCTACAAGCTTTGCACGCCACATATTAAATCTATTGAGTACTTTTTCAATGTACTCAGCTTGCGAGAGCTTCAGTTTCTTATTCCTCATGTCCTTGCTAATTCGCATTCCTAAGCTTTGTTTTGCCACACCCAGATCTTTCATTGCAAACTCTTTGGACAATTCCTCTTTGAGATTCGAAATCTCATCTATGCTTGAACCTGCAACAAGCATATCATCTACATGCAAGAGAAGTATTAAATGCGAAATGTCAAGCTTTTTATAATAACAACCATGATCACCGTGGTACCGATGGAAGCCTGCACTTGCCATGAAGCTATCAAATTTTATGTACTATTGTTTAAGCGCTTATTTCATCCCATACAAACTTTTCTTCAGTTTACATACCAGATGGTTGATGCATGTAGATATCTTATTCCAAATCACCATAAAGGAATGCAGTTTTAATATCTAACTGCTCTAGATGCAGATCTTCAATCACAACAATACTAAGTATGGTACGAATTGTAGAATTTTTACCACACGAGAGAAAATCTCTGTATAGTCAATACCTGCCTTTTGTTGGAAACCATTCACTACCATTCTGGCCTTGTATTGCTTGGTGTCATCAAGTTCTTCTTTCAATCGAAAAACCTATTTATTGTGCAATGTAGATTTACTTTTGGGCAATTGTACCAATTCCCAAGTCTGATTCACCACATAAGACTTCATCCCATTGTCTATTATGAGCTCCCACTTTTCCCTCATCTCAACTTGTAAAGCTTTTTCATAACATTCTGGTTCACCATTATCAATTAACAATAAATAATGTAAGGAAGGAGAATAATGATCAATAGGTTTCTTTTCTCTTGTCGACTTCCTAAGAGTAGGAGGAGTTTGCATCTCGATGGGTGGTGTCAATTGTACATTAGAGTCTTGGTTTCAACACATCATTATTAGAAATACCCTCAAGTTCAACTGTTTCAAATTCTTTAGTCTTGTTGTCAAGCCTATTCTTGTACATGGCAGACTCGTTAAAAACCACATCCATGCTTCTAATTATTTTTCTATTTTCATGTCCCAAAAATGGTACCCATAATTGTTAGAGCCATACCCAATAAAGACGTGTTTGTGAGACTTGGTATCTAACTTACTTCTTTCATCAGAATCAATGTGAACATAAGAGATACAACCAAATATTTTTAAATGCGACAAATTTACCTCTTTACCAATCCATGTTTTTTCTTGGATTTCGCAATTTAAGGAAACTAAATGACCTTTGTTAATTAGATACGTAGCCGTACATACAACATCTGCTCAAAACTATTTTGGCAACCCGACATTAATCCTCATGCTCCTAGCATAATCCAAGATTGTTCGGTTCATGTACCTAGCCACATCATTTTGCTGCAGTTTGCTTGAAATTGTCGTCACATATCGAATTTCGTTCTCTACACAATATTTTTCTAGAGTGCCATTTATGTACTCCCCACCATTGTCGAACTTGAGACACTTCAACTTTGAACCTGTCTTATTCTCAACTAAAGCTTTCCACTTTTTGAAGACATCAAACATATCATATTTATTCTTCAAAAAATATACCCACAATTTACGCTTAGTATCATCAATAAAAGTGACAAAATAAATAGAGCCTCCAAGAGATCTTACCGGAGATGGTCCTTACACGTCTGTGTGAACTAACTCCAACTGTTTTGACTTTCAAGCCTTCGGAATCTTAGTGAAACTAACACTTTTCTATTTTTCCAAGATGCAGTCTTCATAGAAATTCCAGTTCAAAGACTTCAAACCTGGTAGTTTCCCCTTTGACATTAGAACCTTCATCAATTTCTTACTCATATATCTAAGTCCGCAGTATCATATGCCGGTTTAGACTTCTGATGATGTCACCGTAATTGCACTATAGGTACTCGACGTCACATAGAGAGTACCTTTCCTTTTTCCACGAGCCACTACTATGGCTCCCTTGGTCATCTTCCACATGTCACCGGCGAAGATTGTTACAATACCAGAATCTGTGAGTTGACCGACAAAAATTAGATTTTTCTTCAAACACAGCACATGTCTGACATCATTGATTTTCAAAGTTGTTCCATTAGGCTGGTTTATCTGTACTTCATCGTTGCCAATTATGTTGTAGGTTTCATCGTTTCAAGGTACACCTTTCCGAAATTACCTAAGACATAATTGTGGAGTAATTCCTTGTGCGAGGTAGCGTGAAACGATGCACCAGAATGAATCACCCACTATTCTCCACGAGTTTCTAAAGACAACATGAGTGCTTCAGAATCATTTTCATCAGAAACATTCACAAACTCCTTCTCACCTTGATTATTGTCATTTTGCTTCTTAACCTTGCAATCCCGCTTTGCGTGACTAGTCTTACCGCAACCCTAGCACTTGCCTGCAAACTTTGGTCAAGACGGAGATCAACCATTCCTCGATTTACCTGTGCTTCTCTTCTTGTTGTTGCCCATGTTGGGCTTCTTACCTCTGTCATCAATTGCCAACGCCGAACTAGAGCTTTCACCATTATCTTTTCTTCGGATGTCTTCACTGAGAACCAAACTCACTACATAATCCATGCTCAACTTTGTTGAACCTGTAAAATTGCTCACTGCAACAACCAACGAATTCCAACTCTTAGGAAGGCTTGATAGTAGTGCCAAGGCCTTGACTTCTTCATCAAACGAGATACTAATCGACTCTAACTAACTGATTAGTGAGTTGAAAACGTTAATACACTCAATCGCAACTCCTCCTTCGGACATCTTCAAGCTGAACTACTTTTTGATCAAATGGACTTTTTTTGTGGCTGAGGGCTTCTCATACATCCGTGATAAGACAGCCAGCAAATCTTCGGTTGTCTTCTCGTTGAATATTTAACGCAACTGATGCAGTAAGGGATAGCCTTACTATATCCAAAGCTATTCGATCGAGTAACTCCCACTTACTGGTCTTCATCGTTTTTGGCTTTTTGGCTACTCCTACGAGAAGAAGATAAAGATTCTTCTGATAGAGATAATCATCTATCTGCATCTTCCATAATCCAAAGTTTGAATGGTTGAATTTTTCGATTTTCACTTTGCCTTCGTCCGCTATCGTTCTTGGTCTAGGAACTAATGCTCTGATACCACTTGTTATGGTATATATGATTAATACCAAACTTCAGGACCTGAGTAAACAATCACGCACACAACGAATCTAGATCGGAGAAGTAAAATAACAAAAAAAAAAAAAAAAAAACTCACAAAGCAACAAAAGAGATTTATGTGGTTCACCCAAATCACAAGTTACACCCATGAAGATATTGCGGATTTACCAAGATTAATATGAAAGGAGTTACAAGAGTCTCTCAAACTCAATCTCACAAACTTTCTCTCTACAATGATTTATCTCTCATTCTCACTATTGTGTATCTCTCTCTAAGATCGTAAAAATAATGAATGAATTAAAAAAACATAGAGCTACATGGGTGTATTTATTGGGATAGCCTTAAACCCAATCTTAAATTAATAAGGAAACCAAAACCTAAACTAAGAAGGAAAAACTTCAACTAACAAGAAAATAGCTTAGAGTCCAAAACTAACCAACACTAATTTTCCTTGTTCCCTTTTCCTAGTTTGATTAGGTTCAGTCTTGTTTTAATCTCCACCAATAACACAAGAGAGTCGAGAAAACTTCAAAAGAACCAAACAAACTCTCAATCAAACGAATTAAAACTAACTATTGACCAATTGAATTCTAAACAAATTTTGAAGTATCGAGCAGCCTCCAAAACCAAAGAAAATCCTAAATTCCAAATCCAAGCTTCAAATTCAAATTCCAAATTCCAAATATTAAAGCAAACCAAAAAGAAAGACACAAATTTGATCAAACCATCTTCAAAGGTTGCCACAAATCGCCTAATGGTGCATGCACTAGAGGTGTTGTACTAGTTTGTGTGTGTGTGTGTGTGTGTTGTTGCTAAAAATGAGTTTGCCAATGAGGTTTAGGCTTTTCTAGCCAATAAGCTGGCTTTTAAGCTGCTGCCAAACGAATTCTAACTAATGTTTACATAACTTAATCACACTTAATAAGTTTATCATGGAATAAACTTCTAGTTCGGACAATGTAGTGAAAGGCTGTATGGCTTCCTTCCATACATTTATTCTCTATACTTTTCCATATTTTATTTTTGGGCTCCGTTTTAAGTTTACGTTGATAATCTAAACCGTTCATCTTGAAAACCTCATAATGAAGACCGTCTATGCAAAAAAAATCAATTTCATTAGATATCGATGAATACATAAATAAATCATTTTTTTATTTTATAGAATGAAAGTTTAAATTCACAATTACTGTCCATTTTTAAAAACAATACACAATTTATTCATATATCTAGTGATGTCCAATGAAATTAATTTTTTTGTATAACTCATCTAACTTATTGGAATTACGAGATGAATAATTTAAATTGTCAATGTGGACTTAAAATGAAGCCAAAATAAAGTACAAAACAGTAAGGAGGATAAGAGTGTGCAGGGAAATCATTCCCAATAAAGAGGCCTAGGTGTCTAAGTATAGCAGGTTATGCCTTCCTGATGTATGTATATTTTGTTGGTATTTGATTTATAGTCAGTTATAGAAATTTTATATGTGATGTGGTGTTTCACATCCTAAAAAATGAAGTTGTGTAACCATGATTTCCAAATAGAATAAAAACTGTATATTATTGGAAAATTGGTAACTGTTTTTTACTACTTTTGCAACGTCCAATCCCATGTCTGTACTTCATCGTACAGGTTATCTTTGTTTGATTATCAGTGAGGTTCTGTCCAATTTAAAGAGGTGTCTGACAAATTTAATGGGCAATAATTAAAGCACATGATAATTTAGAGCATTTGAAAGCCACAAAATAAAAAAGAAAAAAGCAAACCCTAGTGAAGAGAGAGCTTATTACCTCATCTTGAAAGCTATCAAGATCAGACCACCGGCAGGCAACAAAACCCAACTGATCATCGTCGCAGGGAGGAATATGGTTGCGATGCCCAAGAATCCGAACGCGTAAGCTAATCCGCTCACATACTGAACATATCGAGCAACGCCTGGATAGGCCTGGCGGCGCATGAACATCGAAAACAACGCAGCTATGCAACCGATTGCCATAGAAGCCTTAACCACGGAAAGGGTTGTCTTGTACGGGTCCATAGATGAAGAGATCGAACCCACACAGGATATCAAGATGAACAATAAACTAGCTGGGACGGTGAGGATGGTATGGATCAGATGATCTGACGGAGAAGCATCCCTAGGGTTTGCGAAGGACGAAGACATCGTAGTTGTAATCTGAATGTTGTATTAAGAAAGAAGTACTATTAATTGTTGGTTTGTGTTGAGTAGAGTATGAAGGTATATGTTGATGAATGCTTTGTGTAATTTACCAAATAAACTGAGAAATAAAACATTTTTGGGCCATGGATGATGTAAAACACCCACAAAAAACACGGTGTTGTAGGTTCTTTTTTTTTTCTTCTTTTTTTTTTTTAAAAAAAAATAAATTTTTAGGTAAATTGCAAACATACCCTCATATGGTTTGCTTAAAATATGAATTATCTTTTGTGGTTTTAAAAATTATAAATATCTCTTATCAGAAAATTTTATTTAACAGAAAAAAAATGAAATTATTAACTACTTTTCAATACAATAATAAAATTATATTAATTGTTAATTAAATATATTTATGGCATTATTAAAAATTGTTAAATAATTTGATAATTTATTAATAAAATGAGTCATTTTTTATTCGATTGAAAACTTTAAGGAGTGGGATATTATTTTTAGAATTACATGCAGCAATTTATATTTTAAGTAAACCTCAGAAGATGTATTCATAATTTATCAAAAAAATTTGTGTTGAGAATATAATATAAATAATAAATTTGTCCATCTCTTTAATAGTTTTTTTTATTATTTATTTTTAACTTGGCCGTTAATAATTTAAGATGGTATCAAGCATACAATAAAATCTCATTACTTTCTCAATAATTAAAAATACTCGTGTGTGGTCCGCTTATGAAGAAGAATCCAGTCACACATGAGCCCTTTCTCAAACATTTAAAATTTTGAGATGAGTTAGAAGTTAATAAGTTAATATTGTTTTGGAAAAATAGCCAATAAGTCCTATTTTACTGTTAAGATTACGGTTAAGTCCTATCAAATTTTAAAATAGACAACTAAGACTCATAACATATTTTTAAAAAATTATTGCTCCATAATGATGGATATTATCTCAATTTTACCACTCATTTAATATGAACAACAATTTCATAAATATTTTTAATAAAATAATATTATTTAATTGTAAAAATTATGATATTACATAAATAAATAAAAAATCATAAATCACAATAGAAAAATTTTCAGTAAGTTCTATTTCTTTTAAAAATTATTATTGAGTTATATCAAATTTCAATATTAACAAATAAATCTTCTTTTTTTTTTTTTTTGTGTATAAATTGTTATAAATAAATTCAATTGTTTGTGATAGTATATTTTATATTCATTTTATCTTTTTCATTAAAATATGAAAAAAAATTAATAAATAATTTTAATTTATTAGAAATTTTATAATTAAATTATTTTTAATTGTTCAAATTAAATGATTTTTCCTAAACAAAATTATAAGTATAAGATTAATAAATTTTACAATTAAAATTTTAAATTTTAATTATGTTAACATTGTTTATAAAGTTGTTGTTTATATTAAATAGGAAGGGTAAAATTGGGACAAGACACCCCATTATAGAGCAATGAATATTTTGGGAACCGTTTATCATAAATAAGACTTAATTATCCATATTAAAACTTAATAGGACTTGATAGTAATCTTAAAAGCAAAATATGACCTATTGATTATTTTCCCTACTATCTTTCATTTTTTTTTTTTTAGGCTTCGATTAGAATAGTAATTATTGGGTATGTCGGGAGCACTATGCGAAATTGCTTATGTGGTTGTCCAAACCAATGGAAGCACCTAAAATTTTATGAGTGAGAGATGGTGACTCACTTTTGTTAAGTAGTTGTGCTTGTAAGGAGAGGGCGTGAGTTCAACTCCCCCATTTGCCAAGAGTCCCACGTAAAAAACGAAACACCGTATTCTGAAACTACCTAATAATTTTGAAAATAGGAATATTCAATTAAATAGTACAATCTAATTTTAGACCAAAATAAAATTTAGAGAAATTTTGTCAGGACATATATTCTTCCGATGCACCCCTAAATTTTTGTATATTCTTGTTTCTTTCATCTTTTCCTTTTTGGTGTTGGACACAATGATTTAACTTCTACTACATACTACGTAGGTTACATGTAAATTAATTTAAATTTAATTCACCAAAAATACAAGTACTTAAATTTAAAAGTATTGAAGACAATTTATACTAGCAGCCTAAATGAACGATGATATGCAAAATTTTGAATAATTAATAGGTTTGTTAGAATTACAGGCTACTTTCCTTTCGTAATTTTAAGAAATTTTTATACTTTATTAGGCATTTAGTATTATTTGCGAGAACTATTTCATGTAAAGACGAGTAAAAAAATATATACATAAATCTATCTATTCTTAAACATGTACTGATGATATCAATAAATGGATAGTCTATGGACTTTACGCAGTGGAATATATCTCACGAGGCTGGATATCATTCTATCAGACAAAGAACATCTTGAATTTACAAGAAAGAAAGAATTCTAAAAAAGAAACTGAATTATATTAAATAAAAGTTGATTTGCCCTGAGGTATACATCCTTATTTATAATGAATGAAACCCTAACTAGACGAGGAAACAAGGAATTAGACACAAAAATAAATAGAAAATTATCAAAAGTAGAAAATTTGAGTTAACCCCAAATTTGAATACTAGGTAATAATAGAAACGCGCCAAAATAGATGGCGCTAAAAACATACTTCTCAAAATAAAGTTATTACTAAAACAAAACTTCTATAAAATGGTAAATCACTTGTTTGATAGCTTAAAGGAAGGAATTTAGCTAAAATTCACCACATCATGGCAAAAGTAGTGATGATTTTGACTTAAAATGTTGTTTCCGATTAGACTACCAAATTTGAGATAATTCCAAGTTTATCTCAAAAATGTTGCTATTACTCTCAACTTGACTTCTCCTTGCTCTTTATCAGTCCAATTGGTCCAAGAATTCTTCAATTACTTGTTCTAAATTAAGACTACAATTTGAATTTTGACCTACCACCCCCATGACGCACCATCACTGCCACACCAACCCCTATCCTTCGTGACCCCAACTCTCATGCGCTCACACAGGCATAAATATAGACATAAACATAGGCCCAAAAAAATCTAGATTCAGGGTTTAAAGAAGAAGAAAAAGAAAGAATATCATAGAGATGTCAGGTTGAGAAGATGATGGTTACAGAGAGCGAGGGAGGGTGGACGAGAAGTGGGTGAGGGGTTGGAAATGGGTGACAGAGTGAGGATGGGACTAGGGATGGAGCAACCATAAGAGATGACAATGAGAAGATGAAAGGAGATGAGAGAAAGATAGGCGGCCAACAATGGTAATGGTAGTGGTTAGATTTAGGGAAAAAAAGGGTTGCAAAGAGGAAGTGAGGCAACAGGAGAACAGATGGTAGCTAAGAATGGTGATGGCAATGGTTAGGATTAGAATTAGGTTAGGTTCGCAAGTTGGAGAAAATGAACGGTATTTTTGGTATTATCAAAAAATTGGTAGTATGGATTGAATATATATATTGTTGGTATGAACGTAATAAGTATTATGAGTTAGGCATAATTACAATTTACAGTCTTTTCCTTTCTTTTCTAATTTGATATCACACTATTCCTTCTTACTATTTCTTTTTTATCGGCAAAAATAAAGTAATTGATAGAAAATAAGTTCAAAAACATCCAACTTAAATTACATTAAAAAAATTAAAAAATTAAAAAAAGAAAGAAAGAGAGAGAAGGTAATATTGTTTAAAATTGCATGATGCAGACGTCCCCGAACGTCCCGGGAGGGAATCCCCGTTTTGTTCATTTGGGCTCACTACAGTTCAGGACTCAATGTCACGGTCCTGTATCTAATCTCGCAGAGTGCAATGCAAGACCGATGAATCATCAAAGAGTCCAAATCCGGCAAATTATTTTTGAAAACAGATTTTTTTTTAAAGAAGTGCCAAACATGGACTGCTTTTCCAGATACAGAGTCGCCACCTAAATATTTTATTTTAGGAAATTTAGGAAACCCTGACTCGTTGCCTAAGGCCACGTGTCCGTTATCTCCAAAGTTCCCTCGGCTCGGGAACTTGGGTACGATTGGGGAAGGTCACTTCGTGAGCACCCCCGCTCGCCCGATCAAAGATCGGCCTCTACTAACCATGATATTAAGTTTTGAAAACATTATGCGTTCTTATTCCGGTTATTAGCATAGATTTACTACGTGATGCGCACAGCATACAAGTATAGACTGGATCGCCTGAATTGGAACAACGCATCTCATGTTTGTTTTTGAAAATGGTTTGCTACTCGCACCCTCGGGTGGGCTTAGAAAAAATGGTTTTGCCACTATCTAGTGGGCTTAAAACTCACAGTCAATGCATTATTCCAATTCAGATAATCCAACCTTCACCCACAGGCATTCAGGCAGTTATATCACACAAGCACATAGCCTCATGGTAAGCATGCTATCATGGCAGTCACTCACACGCATGCAAGGATGCTAAAGCACAAAAACTTACCGAGTACTCCAAGCCAAAACAGAAACTATGTTAGAAATCATGCATGATCCTAACTATACAGAAATGCCTAATGCAACACATGCAAAAATGCAACTAAGATAAACTCGGCTATTTTAAAGATGGCATCTGAAATGCTGCAACTAACAAGTATTCAACTCGGAATTGAAATACAATGCAGTTAGTATGATGCGCCGAGCCCGGTGCATGCAAAACAGATGAATGAATGCAAACATGCTATCGTACTGTATGCTAATTGAAACATGCCCTAATCTAACCATCATAAATTGGTAAATAAAAGGGAGAAAGACGTGGGGTTGGAAGACATACATCACACACGCGCACACTTATTACAATTGTGCCTTCTCCCGGAGGGTCCGAATAAATAATACAGTCCTAAATAAATAATACAGTTCGAATAAAAACCCTAATTAATTAGCAAATTAACTAGGAAAGCAGTAAATTAGCATGCAAGCCCATGGACCGCCTCAGCTCTGTTCCAAATGATGAATGATGCATGCTTGAGTTGCCTTGCGCGGAAATCCATTGCGATGCCCCGGTTTGCCTCTGTTTGCAATTAATCCCGGAATGTTGCGCGAAGCTCCAGAAGACTGCCGGCTTCTGATTTGCTGCAACAGAGAGCAAGAAAGGGGGGCATGGCAAAGTATTTTTACATATGTATGCACACCTCGATCCTCGTGCCATCAATCACGCATCTCGATGCATGATGGCCGAGGAGTCGAATTGCACGACTCAATATGAAATGAATGCACGTGAAAACACAATAAGACCGAGACTCCATCATGGTTAATCCGGAGTGTCGGTGACCGGGAATTGAGACACGTTTCGCCACTTTGAGTACGAAACGTCCCTCGTTTCCCGTGCTTGGGCTAACTCCTATTCCAAACACAATGCAATATGCATGACATGCATGAATGCAACTAACATACAACCTAGCATACGCAGTGCTATGAAATGACATACACAATGCCCGATGTAACATGGCATACGCAATGCTCTAACATACAACCTAGCATACACAATGTTATGGACTAAGATGGCATACATAATGCAATATGGGCTTACACCAATATGAGTGGACCTTAGCCACACTCACATCAGCGGCCATTAGATGAAAATGAGACAACCGAAATGCGTGCACACATGTACGCATACCGAGGACCGAACATAAGGCATAAAATGCCACTCTACCAAAGCATGGCAAGGGATGAAAGATGGCCTATGAACATGTAATTTCCAGCACTGAAACATGATGCTAAATGGTCCCGAAACATGAAAATATGGCACCCGATGCGTGGAATAAGCCCCGAAACTCAAAACTAGGCACATGTATTGAACCACAAGCATACAAAGAAAGCTTTATTTGATCATGAAGTCTAAAGACAGAGCCAAGGTAGTCCAAAAACATGCACATTTCTAGTTTAAAGCATGGCCAAAAGATGCTAACATGATGGACTAAAATAGCATGCAACATTGGCTAGCAAGCATGGTTTACATGGCATGTATATGAAGCATATGAGAACTCATCAAACCAGCCAAAAACAGTGAATAAAATATGTCAAAATATGCCCAAATAATCACTGAAATGCAGCCAATGCATGCAAAAATGAGGGGCTTCTTTGGAGGGCCATGCAAGGGGTTGTTAAGCACATACAAGATAGACATGTAGCATAGCAAAACCACCTCTAGAAATGGACTATGACAGCCCTAACACTCACCAAATTGGCCATAAAATGGGTCTAGGAAACATACAAAGAAAGGCCCCTTTGGAAGGCCTTGGATGGGATTGCTCTACACATGCATTGTAGACATAAAATATGGCCAAAAGGGGGTTGGACAGAGAGAAGGCAGACCACAAAACTCACAGAATGAGGCCTGAAATAAGACTTCAGTGCATCAAAAATAGGGTCCCTTTGGAAGGCCCAAAAGACCACCAAACAAGACAAGGAGAGAGGGGGTCACCCCCCTCTAATTTTGGCCCTCAAAAATACATCTAAGTCACTAAAAATCTACTGAATTTCAGTGGCTAAGAGGCCAAACCATGGCCAATGCAAGTGCTCTAATGCATGGCCCTAATCATGAAGGAATGAAGCATGCATAGGGGAAGATGACCCCAAACAGAAAAATTCCTTTAATAAAAATTGAAGAGGGGCTTAAAATAAGAACTTTTCCAGTTTATGACAAATCTCGAAAATGTTCACAAGAAAGCCTAAAGTATGATGCAAAGATAGCCCTAAGAGAGAGATAGAGGATAAGGGGAAGTAGATGACCTCAAACATCAAAGTGCCCTTAAACAAAGTTGAAGAGGGGGTCAAAATAAGACACTTTATAGTTTAGGTCGAGACCCAAAAATGCCTGAAAGTAAGGCTAATTAATCATGCAAAATAAGGCAAGAAAATGGGAAATAGGGACTCACCCTTGAAAAGCAGATTTCCAGCAGCTTCTAGGCCAAGGATACTAGCCTTCAAACTTTGAAAATCAACTCCAAGGGGCTGGAATGGACGGTGGAGGTGGTAGGCTATGAGTTGTAGTGTAAATGGCCAAGAATAATGGCCTTTTGAGCTTGAAGAAGAAGGCTATGGAGGATGGAATGTATAAGCCTTAACTTAAGGATTCAACCCTTGCAATGGAAGCTCAACCCCTCCTTTATAGAGAAGACACTCTAAAGCTTCTCAAAGAAGCTTTAAACTAGGTTAAACATCCTCCATACACGTGTATGGAGGATGCAGCAAATGGCAAACAGCTGGCACAGCTAGAATACACTTACTGAGACAAAGCTGGCCGACCAGTTTAAAAGGTCCAAGGTGGTCGGCCGACCACTTGCCTTGGTCGGCCGACCAGGGGTCAAAAGGTTCAAGCCCCAAAGCTGGTCATCCATGAAGCCCTTGAAGTTAGCTTTCCAATGCCGCAAACCTTGCATTAAAATTCCTCCTGTGCAAAAGTTATGCCAGTTTTGGTGAAGCCGCGTAGATTCGGTCCAACCGGAATTCAACCAACCATATCTCCCCCACCCGGACTTGTCCTTAGGAGATTCTTGAGTGAAAAATGAAGCCCCGGAAGTAAGCTTTCCAACGGTGGTGGCCTCATATCTTAATTCCTTCTGTGCAAAGAGTTATGCCTGTTTCGGTGAAGCCGCGCAGATGTTTTCTCTCCTTCCCGGATTCATACTGAACGACTTTTGACCAAAAAAGCTGGTCGGCCATCTGATTTTCTGGTCTTCCATGTGGCTACATTGAAGCCCCAGAAGTTAGCTTTCCAATGGCGCTAACCTCGCATCAAAATTCCTCCTGTGCAAAGAGTTATGCCCGTTTCGGTGAAGCCGCGCAGATTCGGTCCAACCAGATTCATGCCGAACTTCTCCCAAACTAGTTTTCTTCTCTCTTCTCCTCTTTTCTTCAACTCTAAACCCCTGAACAAGGTGTTTTTGAAAGATTTTTCAAAGATTTCATCTCTCTTTCATTCATTTCCACTCTGTCCTGACTCGGTTTACCGAAAAGCGCAACATTTGACAAAATGCGAGCCTCAGAACATCATAAAAACTTTATTTCAAAAATGTTTTGAAAGAGAGGGTTTTAAGTCTAAAATCTTTTGATCAAGATCGTTTTGGTCCAAAAAGGGGCATGAAGTCGAGATTTGACTCTCTCCTTGCCAAAGAAACTGAACCTTTCCCCTGCACACCTTTCTCCACCATGTAAACCATCAGTTGCGTCCAAGTCTTAAGGGCGGTCAAACATGGGGTGTCTACAGTTGCCCCTCTTTGACAAAACTCGGAAGTCAAGAAGTGACGGGAGTGAGTGTCAAAGCCCAGAGACGACCCATTTTTGACAAGGCTGAAGACTTGGACAAACAAACAAAATATAGATAAATAAATGATTGTGCCCGCAGGCTGCCTACGTATCCCTTTGCAAGGAATCAAACCAGCGTAGTTCAGGGGCAGGATGCAAAATGATATGCAGAAAGATTTTGATAATTGGACTTATACACTACGCAAAGCCGGTTTGAAAATTGGACTTATACGCTACGCGAAGTCGGTCTGATAATTGGACTTATACGCTAAGCGAAGCTGGTTTGAAAATTGGACTTATACGCTAAGCGAAGCCGGTTTGAAGATTGGACTTATACGCTAAGCGAAGCCGGTTTGAAAATTCAGGATGTATGCAATGCACTGTAATGACTAAGACGCAATGTGATAGTTAGGAAAAGGGAGGTACCTTACAGGGGCAATTGGCAATGACTTACCTCGGCAATGTCCTACCTCATGCTGATGTGGGAATCTTCCTCTTCTTCTCAGTTGAACCACAGCTACTACTTTTCTCCCTGACTATGGTTGCAGCTTTCCCTATTCTCCAACAGGGTGACAGACTAGGTTGATTCGGTATCCAGAATTGAGGCGCATACATATGCTATCTCAATCTATGGGGCTGCCATACAGATTTCAAGCCGAGAATATGCCCCTAGGTATTTAAACCAGATTTTAGTCTCGGAAATCCCGAACCTTTGCGTTCTAGGCAAGAGCCATTCGAACTCTAGTTTCCACCGTCTCAATTGGTCTCCTAGGAAATCACCGCTAACACAGGCAGGTGGCTATACCAGACCATTGGAAGTCGTTCGGGCACGACAAACACCAAAGGAATTGCACCTTTAGCGGATTTAAGGTCTCCTAAACCAGGCGATAAAACAGATATGATGCAATAGATAATAGATGCGATGTAATAGATAGTAGATGCGATGTAACAGATAGTACAGTAGATGCAAAAGGTGAACACAAAATGTGATAGATGCACTGAGTGAACAGAGTATGATTGATATACTAAATGTGAACACGAAGTGTGATAGATGCACTCAGTGAACAGAGTATGATAGATATACTAAAGGTGAACACGAAGTGTGAGAGATGCACTTAGTGAACAAGTATGATAGATGTACTAAAGGTGAACACAAAGTGTGATAGATGCACTGAGTGAACAGAGTATGATTGATATACTAAATGTGAACACGAAGTGTAATAGATGCACTCAGTGAACAGAGTATGATAAATATACTAAAGGTGAACTCGAAGTGTGATAGATGCACTTAGTGAACTAGTATGATAGATATACTAAAGGTGAACACAAAGTGTGATGGATGCACTGAGTGAACAAGTGTGATGGATACACTGAAAATGAACACAAAATGTGATAGATGCACTATGTGAACAGAGTATGATAGATACACTAAAAATGAACACAAAGTGTGATAGATGCACTAAGTGAACAAGTGTGATGGGTACACTAAAGGTGAACACAAAGTGTGATAGATGCACTGAGTGAACAAAGTATGATCGATATACTAAATGTGAACACGTAGTGTGATAGATGCACTTAGTGAACAGAGTACGATTGATATACTAAATGTGAACACGAAGTGTGATAGATGCACTTAGTGAACAGAGTATGATTGATATACTAAATGTGAACACGAAGTGTGATAGATGCACTTAGTGAACAGAGTACGATTGATATAATAAATGTGAACACGAAGTGTGATAGATGCACTTAGTGAACAGAGTATGATTGATATACTAAATGTGAACACGAAGTGTGATAGATGCACTTAGTGAACAGAGTATGATTGATATTCTAAATGTGAACACGAAGTGTGATAGATGCACTAAGTGAACAAGTGTGATGGATACACTAAATGTGTACACGAAGTGTGATAGATACACTAAGTGAACAGATGTGATAGATACACAAAAGATAATGACATGAATATGTGCATGATAGATACACAAAATGAGGATGTGTGTGATAGATACAGAAAATGAGAATATGTGTGATAGATATAGAAAATGAGAATGTGTGTGATAGATACAAAAAATGAGAATGTGTGATTGATACAGTAATTGAAGAGAGTGTGATTGATACACTAAATAAATGAAGTGTGATTGATACACTAAGTGGATGATTTTAAAAGGAACTTCTTTGAATGAACCGTACATACAATATCGTGCATGAATGAGAAAGAAACTTGATAGGTACAATGTAATACAATGCATGATGCTTAAGGAAAGCAATAAATGGACAAAACAACGCTTTAGAAAGCACCTCATGAGGTGAGTGGCGGTGAACCACTCTGCTCCGATGGGGATCTTCCCCTGTGCTCTTTGAACACTTACCTTCAACTTACAGTACAAAGGCTCTGAAATACTGACAAGGGTTCTTCATGTAGAACACTTTGGATGCTGCCTTTCTTTCTGATCATATTCACAACTTTCCCTATTCTCCAACGGGGTGACAGACTAGGTTGGTTCAGTATCCAGAATTGAGGTGCATACACGTTATCTCAACCTATGGGGCTTCCATATAGATTTCAAGCTGGGGATATACCCCTGGGTATTTAAACCAGACTTTAGTACCGGAAATCCCGAACCTTTACGTTCTAGGCATCAGCCATTCGAACTCTAGTTTCTACCATCGCAGTTGGTCTCCTAGGAACTCATCGCAAACATGGCCAAGATGCCTCTAGCAGGGAAGGGTACTCAGGGAGAGCACTTTTGATCGCCATTCTGGCTTGAAGCAAACTTGATTTTGAGCTTGAGGTAGAGGCACACTCATACTTCGGAGCATTGACAAGGCCTGACAAGGTGCATACGGAATGCAATCTCGGAGCTTATTGAAGTTAGAACAAACTCAGATGCCCGACATTTTCCTCTTTTGCTTTTGGTTTGCAGTCCGAAACCATTATAGCTTCAGATAGGTCCTGGTTCTACTGTTCTTACATGACTTGGGTTGAACCCTATGGTTTTACGAAAGAACAAATCTTGTTTTGCACAAATGTGGAGAATGGCACAGCACCCTGAGCACAAAACGATTTTATCGTGGAATTTTATATTGTGAAGCGAGTTCTTAATAGGGTATTGAGCCTACGACTGACCACAGCAAAAACGACTCAACAAAGAAAATCAAAAGGTAAACAACCTGAACACATCGAGTAACACTCGAAACGACTCAAAACAAGAATTGAAACAAAACAAATGACACGACACTTAGACGTGCACAGGGAGCCTGTTTCCTTGGGTAGTGTTTCCCATCCTTTCTTATTTGTGATTTTGTAGACACCCCATTTTTGACCGACCTTAAGACTCAGACGTCACCAACTGAGCGCTCGGTGATGTTGCATATTGTGCTTGTTCTGAAGTTGCGGAATCTCGGCCGCGAGCCTTGCCTCCGGACTTCGGGGCTCTTTTGTGCTTTGCCTCGGTTTGCGAACCGGGTCCTGTTTTCTCAGTTTTCTCTTCCCGAAGGGAGGGAGAGGTCTCGTAGATCATCTCTCAGTGGCCGTGGGCTACGTTTCGTGGTCGTAGGCCATTTTTCTCGTTTGGAGCCCGGTTCCCGGTTTTCGGAGCCGTCGACCGTGTACCTCGGTTCGGGACCGCTTAACCACCTCCGTTTGCTCCGGTTTTTGTCACGCACCTTATTCCCTCCCTTTTGAGGGACACTGTGGTCCGAGAGACCAACTTCGTGGTTGAACGCCACCTCCGGTGCTTAATAGTCAGTTTTCGGGACCTCGGGTCGCGCATTTTGGCCATCGAACCCTCGTTTTGCATCAGTTAGGGTTCATTTTTGGAAGATTTTAGACCAAAACGATCTTGATCAAAAGATTTTTAGACCTTAAAACCCTCTCTTTCAAAACGTTTTTGAAATAAAGTTTTTACGATGTTCCGAGGCTCGCATTTTGTCAAATGTTGCGCTGTTCGGTAAACCGAGCAAGGATAAAGTGGAAATGAATGAAACAGAGATGAAATCTTTGAAAAATCTTTCAAAACACCTTGTCTAGGGGTTTGGAGTTGAAGAAAAGAGGAGAAGAGAAAGGAAAACTAGTTTGGGAGAAGTTCGGCATGAATCCGGGTAGGACCGAATCTGCGCGGCTTCACCGAAACGGGCATAACTCTTTGCACTGGAGGAATTTTGATGCGAGGTTGGCGCCGTTGGAAAGCTAACTTCTGGGGCTTCAATGTGGCCACATGGAAAAGAAGAAAATCAGATGGTCGACCAGCCTTTTTTGGTCAAAAGTGGTTCAGTATGAATCTGGGAAGGAGAGAAAACATTGCGCGGCTTCACTGAAAAGGGAATAACTCTTTGCACAGGAGGAATTAAGGTATGAGGCCACCACCGTTGGAAAGATTATTTCCGGGGATTCATTTTTCACTCAAGAGTCTCCTAGAGCCAAGTCCGGGTGGAGGAGATATGGTTGGTTGAAATTCGTTTGGACCGAATCTGCGCGGCTTCACCAAAATAGACATAACTTTTTGCACAGGAGGAATTTTGATGCAAGGTTTGCGGCATTGGAAAGCTAACTTCTGGGGCTTCATCATAGGGGGTCGCCGGCCACCTTGACCCTTTTGAACTGACCGGCCGACCAGGTCAAGTGGCTGGTCGGCCACCTGGACCTTTTGAACCTGGTCGGCCAAATTTGCCCTCCTGAGTGTGTTCCAGCTGTGCCAGCTCTCTTCTGCCAAATCCTCTGTCCGAGGGTCTGTCCTTTTGGGGGGAAATTTGAATTGGTTTTTTCCCCCCCTTTCCCTTGTCTTCTCTCCTCTATAAAACGAACCCTTGAGCCTCATTTCTAGGGGTTAGAAAACCAGCTGGAGCATAGGTACAATCCTCTATATATCTATCTCATCCAAGCTTCCAAACACCATTATTCTTGCACCATTTACACACCAACTCATAGCCTACCACCTCCATCCTCCATTCCAACATCTTGAGGCTG
This sequence comes from Camellia granthamiana, assembly GCA_036172215.1. NCBI lineage: Eukaryota > Viridiplantae > Streptophyta > Magnoliopsida > Ericales > Theaceae > Camellia > Camellia granthamiana. Next base: position 41,881 of record JAXFYN010001019.1, read on the forward strand.
ATTTTTAGAGGTTAGGAGCTCATTTTCTTAGACCAAAAGCCCCTGATTTGCTGCTCTTCAAGGGTAAGTCTCTATTTCCCTTAAACTTGCATTTTCTTGCTTCATTTATAAGCTATACTTGCAAGCATTTTTGGACTTTGCTATAAACTATAAAGTGTCATATTTTGAGCTCATCTTCATGTTTGTATAAGGACACTTTTCTGTTTGAGGTCTTCTACTCCCCCTTTGTGCTTTATCTCTCTTTTAGGGCCATTTTTGCATGATACTTTAGCCCTACTTGTGATCATTTTTGAGACTTTATGTAAACTGTAAAGTGTCTTGTTTTGAGCCCCTATTCAACTTTGTTGAAGGGCTCTTTTCTATTTGAGGCCATCTGCTATCCTTTGTGCTCAATCTCTCTTTTAGGGCCATTTTTGCATGATATTTTAGCCCTACTTGTGAATATTTTCGAGGTTTTCCATGAACTGAAAAAAGTCTTGTTTTGTCATCCTCTTCAAGTTTGGTTAAGGTCCCTACTCTGTTTGGGGTCTTCTTCCCCCTATGCATGCTTCATCTCTTCATGATTAGGGCTATGCATTAGAGCACTTGCATTCGCCATGGTTTGGCCTCTTAGCCACTGAAATCCAGTGGATTTTGAGTGGATTAGGTGTATTCTTGAAGGCCAAAATCAGAGGGGGGTGACCCCCTCTCTCCTTGTCTTGTTTGGTGGCCTTTTTGGCCTTCCAAAAGGGACCCCTTTTTGCATGCATCGAAGCCACTTTCCAGGCCTCATTCTGAGGGTTTTGGGGTCTGCCTTGACTCTATCCAAGGCCCTTTTGGCCATATTTTGTGTCCCCCATGCATGTGTGGAACAACCCTCCTCAAGGCCTTTCAAGAGGGCCTTTCATTACAAGCTTTGTTGACCAATTTCAGGGCCTATTTAGTGGGTTTTAGGACCCTCATAACTCATTTCTAGAGTTGGTTTGGCTATGCTAAGTGTCCTTGACGCATGTGCTTAATAACCCCTTGTATGCCCTTCCAAAGGAGCCCCTCATTTTTACATGTATTGGCTGTATTTCAGTGGTTATTTGGGCATATTTTGGCTTGTTTTGTTCACTGATTTTGGCTGGTTTGGTGAGATTTCATACGCATCATATAGTTGTAATACAACTCATGCTTACTAGCCAATTTTGCATGTTGCCTTAGCTCTTCATGTGAACACTTTTTGGCCATGTTTTGAACTAGAAATGTTCATGTTTTGGGACTGCCTTGGCTCTGTCTTTGTGCTTCATAGTCAAATAATACATGCTTTGTATAGCTATAGGTCAATACATGTGCCTAGTTTTGTGTCTCGGGATTCATCTCATGCATCAGGTGCCATATTTCCATGTTTCGGGACCATTTAGCATCGTATTTCAGTGCTGGAATTTGCATGCTTGTATGCCATGTTTCATGCCTTGCCATGCTTTGTTAGAGTGGCATTTGATGCCTTAGGTTCGGTCCTCGATTTGCGTGCATGTGTGCACGCATCTTGAGTGTCTCATTTTCATCTCATGGCCACTGATGTGAGTGTGGCTGAGGTCCACTCATATTGGTGTAAGTCCATCGTGCATTGTGCCATTCCAATTCATAGCATTGCGTATGCTAGGTTGTATGTTAGAGCATTGTGTATGCCTTGTTACATCGTGCATTGTGTATGCCATTTCATAGCATCGCGTACGCTAGGTTACATGTTAGGATTGCATTCATGCATATCATGCATATTGCATTGTGTTTGGGATAGGAGTTCACCCAAGCACGGGAAACGAGGGACGTTTCGTACTCTGAGTGACGGAACGTGTCTCAATTCCCTGTCGTCGACACTCCGGATTATCCATGATGGAGTCTAGGCCTTGTTGTGTTTTCATGTGCATTCATTCCATATTGAGTCATGCAAATCGACTCCTCGGCCATCATGCATCGAGATGCGTGATTGGTGGCACGAGGATCGAAGACTACACTCCCTGAAGAGTAGTCATGTATACATATGTGAAAATACTTTGCCATGCCCCCTTTGTTGCTCTCTGTTGCAGCAAATCAAGGATCAACAGCTTTCTAAAGCATTACACAGCATTCCGAGAACAATTGCAAACAGAGGCAAACCGGGATATCGCAAGGAATTTTTCGACGAAGGCAACCTGAGCATGCACCATTCATCATTCGGAACAGAGCTGAGACAGTCCATGGATTTGCATGCAATTTACTGCTTTCCTAGATTAATTTGTTAATTAATTAGGGTTTTGTACCTATTCGGACTGTATTATTTATTTGGGACTGCATTATTTATTCGGACCCTCCAAGCGAGGGCACAACTGTAATAAGTGTGCGCGTGTGTGATGTATGTCTTCCAACCCCACGTCTTTCTCCCTTTTATTTACCAGCTTATGATGGTTAGATTAGGGCATGTTTCAATTAGCATACAGTATGATAGCATGTTTGCATTCATTCATCTGTCTTACATGCATCGGGCTCGGCGCATCATACTAATTGCATTTGTATTTCAATTCCAAGTTGAATACATGTTAGTTGTAACATTTCACATGCCATCTTTAGAATAGCCGAGCCTGCTTATAGTTGCATTTTTGCATGTGTTGCATTAGGCACTTCTGTATATTTAGGATCATGCATGGATTTCTAACATAGTTTCTATTTTGGCTTGGAGTACTCGGTAAGTTTTATGCTTTAGCATCCTTGCATGTGTGTGAGTGACTACCATGAGGCTATATGCTTATGTGATATAACTGCCTGAATGCCTGTGGGTGAAGGTTGGGTTATTTGAATTGAAGCAATTCATTAATTGTGAGTTTTAAGCCCACTAGATAGTGGCAAAATCATGTTTTCTAAGCCCACCTGAGGGTGGCAAAAACTGCATTTTAAGCCTACTTGTGAGTAGCAAACCACTTTAAAAAATAAACAGGAAATGTCTTGTTCCAACTCAGGCGACCCATTCTATACTAGTATGTTGTGCGCATCACATAGTAAATCTAGGCTAATAACCGGAATAAGAATGCATAATGTTTTCAAAACTAGATATCATGGTTAGTAGAGGCCGATCTTTGATCGGGCGAGTGGGGGTGCTCACGAAGTGACCTTCCCCAATCGTACCCAAGTTCCCGAGCCGAGGCAACTTTGGTGATGACGAACACGTGGCCTTAGGCAACGAGTTAGGGTTTCCTAAATTTCTCAAAATAAAATATTTAGGTGGCGACTCTGTATCTGGCAAAGCAGTCCATGTTTGGCACTTCTTTCAAAAATCTGTTTTCTCAAAATGATTTGCCGGATTTGGACTCTTTGGTTCAGACTGAGAACCGTGACAATTTGAGTCCGAACTGTAGTGAGCCCAAAACGAACGGAACGGGACTCATCCCTCCCGGGGCGTTCGGGGACGTCTACAGACTCTCACATCACTCGGCCCTCAGGCTCGGTTTGTCTCTCAAAATCCTTTTGCTCACTTTTTCTCTCATCGCACACCTCTCTATTCTTCAATCTCTCATTTTTTATCCCTCCCCAGGGTGATTGATGGATAAACAGAAAGTTGTGGGTTCGTGCCCAACACTGTTAGCTCGCAGCTATTTCCTCCGGTGACGTTTAGTTGATGTTCCGGATGAGGAAGTGGAGTAGCTTGATCCATTCTGATTCGTGCTTTGCACTTGTCTTGATACCTCGTTGCTTGGAGGATGAGAGAGCTTTCAGCCCTTTGTTGCTAACTTCAGTTGTGCCGTTTTCTGGCGAATATGATGCCCTTGCTGGCAAGTGCGTTGATAAAGGGGAAAAGACAGAAAACCTAACTCAATTGTGCCCCTAGTTCATCATTTTGACCATTTTTTGTTTTGTTTTTCTACGAAAACAATTTTGACCAATATGAGAGTTAGATTCGCATACTTATTCGATTTTCTGATTTGAAATCATGCAGGTCAGGTTATGAGCACTGAAAATTTTCCTTTTTTTTGGGTCCAAGAAATGGTTCAGTTTTGGAAAAGATAGAATAATTTTCGCGAAAATTAGTCAACCTTAGTAAAAATTCTCAAAAACTGTTTTTGCAAAGGGCCACTGCTCAACGAGCACGGAACCTACTCTCGAGATGCACAACCTCAGATCCATAACAATGGAAAAACTCCCCCTCGTCTGAAGGGCACTGTATGGCAATGGAAAATTGCCCCTTATTTGAATAGAGCACCGCAGCGCGCTGTATGGCAACGGAAAGTTGCCCCTAGTCTGAATAGCGCCGCAGTACGTGGCAACCAGTCCTCACAGTGACAATCACAACCAAATTCTCGGATACAGAGAAGACAAAGATGACCAGAACCATCACATGGACACAGTCGAATTTGAAGTGTTTTACGGCTGGACTTCAGAATGAAGTTGTCTACGTATCCCAAAGATGAGAATCAAGCCTTACGTAGTTCGGGGTTAAGGTACACTCGGGTATTAACCTCTCCTTTTGCGCTCTAACTTTTGCCAAGGCCGCCCTTATGGGTTTTCAACCTTGCGAGCTTTGTTTTTCTTTTCTTTTAAATTCTTCTCATTTCTTTTCTTCTCTTTCTCTTTTTCTTTATTTCTTTATTTCTTTTTCTTCATTTCTTCTCTTTTTTTTTGTTCTTTGCATTTTTTTTTGATTTTCTTCATTTTTTTCATTTGCTCTAACGTTTGCCTGGGTCGCCCTTCTGGGTTTTCGGCCCAACGAGCCTCTTAAGGGTAAAAGTGTAGCTTTGTCCATGTCAAATGGTTCTGAGACCTCGAAGCCATCTGAATCCAAGAGAATGACTGCTGTTCACTGACGATGTAGGAGTCCATCCAATAGGGGGGCTGAATTTGCCCCTAGTGTTGTGGATCGGAACTCAGTTTTTCTTCAGCAATACTTTCTTCTTTCCTCCCTCTGGGATTTGGCATTCTTGCCGTCCTTCTTTGATTTGTGCAATGATCCATCTTCGGCTCTTCGAGCACATTTGAAATTCTTTGCCCCTAGTTCTAGGGGTGCTTCTAATCTAGCTTTGCAAGCCTCTTTTGATGACATCTGATCTTCTTGATCTGACTTTCTTGCCTCTTGCTTGAGGGCTGCTTCGAATTTGGCCACACAGGCTTCCTTTGATGGTTGACCATTGAACATTCTGAATTCAAGTTCAAGGTTCGAAAGCAAGGGGTCGAGTCTTGAGGCTGAGAGCGATCCTAGGCTGCACAATCTCAAGAGCGATTCCACACAGGTCTTCGTAGGATCGTGCAAAACATTTTTTGAAATCTTTTAAGAAAGCGACAAATCGCTCGCGCTGAAGACAGTGCGGAACCAATCTGGATCAAGTCAGGATCCTTCTCAGTACTCACATTAACAAGCATGATCTCAATCATTAAGGGCTTAGCACGCTTCTCTTTCTCTCAATTGATCAAGTTTTGCAAAACCCGAGGAATTCCTTCCTCTTCGTTTTTACCACAGTGTTCAAAAAGTTTTTTTAAAAAGACTTAGGTCAATGCAATGAGTTCAAGGCACAAAAGAGCAGGTGAAAAGCATTGCCGTTTCATTCAAATCCCGTCACAACTAGCACCTGGCAGAAGCAAACACAAAGTGCGAAAATTACTGCTGTTCCATTCAGATCTGTTGGCACAACTGGCTCCAAGGCAGAAACAGACTCAAAAGAAAGCAAAAGGAAAAGCACAAAACAAGATAGTGATGTCCGAGGTAACACCCCCGGAATCACCCGACTCCAACGCAACAGGACTGACTCGATGCAACAAGATAGACCCGACTGACTCAGCACAAAAAGATTGACTCTATACAAAACAACAAGACTGACCCAATATCCAAGTCAGAAAGTACAGATTAACAACATTCGCAAATGTGCTCAAAACAATGCATGCCATCCACCATATCTGAAGTAAACTGAGCGCCGCCCGCAGGTGGTTCATCCCCTGATCATATATTCGTACTATCCCCCAAGTTCACTGATCTAGTGGTGATAGACTTTGCTGAGCTGGTGCGGCAATGACCTTGTTGTCAAACAAATCTTGTACATCATGGCGCAGACGAAAGCAGCTATCGGTCTCATGACCGGTTTGTTGATGGTAGGCACAGTACTTAGTCCGGTCATGCTTTGGAGGGAGAGGATCAGGTAAAGGCCATTGTTCCAATGGTTTCAAATGTCCTTTCCGGATTAAGACCTCTAGAGCCTTTGACAAAGGCATATAAAGTGGGGTGAAAACCCTCTTGACTCGGGGTGGATATTTGGCCGTCTGTGAGCTACTTCCGGACGCACTGGTGAATGGGGTAGCTGTTTTTGATGTGGTGGTAATGACCATGCCCACTTCAGAAGATCTTGCGGCCGTATCACCACTGGTGGTCGCATTCGAACTGCGGGAAAATGTCTGCCTAGGCTGCTCCTTCTCCTGGTCAATAAGGCCCTGCTTCATGGCATCTTCGATCTGTACTCCCATCTCATGCAAATCTGAGAAGGTAGGGAAGGGGAGAAAGATCATTTTCTGCATTAGTTTGGGTTGGAGGTTGCGCACAACCATCCGTATTTGATCCTTGTCCGTTGGTCTAATTGTCATCATTGAGGCTTTGGCCCTCCAGCGGGCCACGAATTCTGAGAAGCTCTCCTTAGGCTCTTGCCTCGTCGTCTCAAGATCACAGGTCGTAATCTCGATTTGCATGTTATACGAGTATTGTGCAACGAAGGCCTCGGCCATCTCATCCCAATTCCTCTTGACATCATCTTCCAATTTTGCGTACCAGATGGCCGCCACACCCGACAGGGTCCAGCCAAATAATGAAAGTTTCTGTAGTCTGGTGAGGCCCATCGGCCTTAGTATGTCCGAAAACAACCGGAGATGCACCATGGGATCCCCAGATCCATCAAATCGGTCGATGTGTGGCATCTTAAATCTGTCCGACAGTGTTACAGCTGCGTCGTGTAGACACCCCATTTTTGACCGTCCTCAAGACTTGGATGTCACCGTTTGAACACTCGCTGATTATCCATGTTTGTGTTCGTTTGGAGTTTCCGGAGTTCTCGGCTACGCGCCTTGTCTCAGGATCTCCGAACTCGACCGTTTTGTGTCTGGTTTTGCACCAAACACTTGTGTCTTGCCTTGGAGGGGCAGGGAATGCCTTGTGAGGCATCCCCACACACCACCGGCAGTGGATAGAGGCCACCGGCTGGTTTTTGTTTCCACCGGCAATGTATGTTGCCGGTCGGCACTCTTTGTTGTCGGTCGGCAATCAATTTTGTCAAAATGACATTTTTAGCTGGCCGACTACTGTTCAGCTGCTTTTGGAGATATTTTGAAACAGCTGGCTGGCATTTGCTTCCCCTCCATACACGTGTATGGAGGGATGCCAATCTTGTTAGCTTACATTGTAAGTTTACAAGATTGGCTCCTCTTTAAGAGGAGCCCTCCTCTCCCTTGCTCAAGGGTTAGAAAAATTAGAGCTTTTTGCTTAGAAAATACAGAGGAAGCTCTGGTTTTAGGGTTAGGGTTCAATAGACATCCTATGTCTATATTATTCTTGTGTGTGTTTTAGTCCATACTATTGCACACAAGCACCTAGTGCTTCACCTTCCTTGGGCTACTGAGGTTCTAAGGGCTTGTTCTTGCAATTTTTGACTGGATTGAAGCTTAAGGAGGCAACAAGACCACCATTGTTGAAGAAAGGCTTCAAGGGTAAGAAACTAGTCCTTTTTACCCCATTTTTGCATCATATTTCTACCTATCTTAGAGCTGTTTTTGTGTTTAGTGTATAACATAAAAAAGTTCTATTTTTAGGCCCTCTTGATTGTTTGTTAAGAGTGTTTTGTGGTTTGGGTATGTTTGACCATCCTTAGGCCTTGAAAGGCCCCATTTTTGTGCTATTTTGTGCAAGTTTCGAGACTTTGGTGTTTGGGCCTCTTCACCACTAAAATCTTAAGGGATTTCAGTGGTGGGGATGGTGCCTTGAAGTCTCCAAAAGGGAAGGGCCACCCCCTCTCCTTGTTGTCCTTGAAAGGGACCATTTTTGGTCTCTTAAGGGAGCTTATGTTTGAGTGTGTGTTGAGCATGCCATGACTGTTTTTCATGCTTATATTGCCATGATATAACATGGTTTTAAGTTGGTTTTGGTGTACCATGCATGCCTTGCATACCTACCTTGTAATGCATTGTGATTGCCTTAATATGCCTTAGGTTGTGCGCCTTTGTTTTAGCATGTTTTAGGCTTAGGTTTGTGAAGCGTTTGTGCTTATTTTTCCATGCTTTAGGTCTGTCTTAAGTTGTTTGAGTCGACCCTAGCATGCATTATATAGCCTCTTTGCATTTTTGGGCTTGTTGGCCTTAACTATGTAAGTGTATAGCATGCTTTGTTTGCTTTGATTTAGTGGATTGGAGTCATTTTTCATGTTATTTCAGTCCCTTTAACATGTTTGTATGCTTGCCTTGCATGCCTCTTTAACGCCTTATGAGCTTGTGTTGTATGCTCCTTGAAAGTGCATTTGTGCATGCCTTTGGACTTGAGCCATTTAGATGCCATGTAGGAGTTCCTTGGGTGTTGTTTAGGTCTGCCTTTGACCTGTTTTGAGTCCCCTTGGCCTTGTGAGGCTTGGTGGGTTTGACCTTGGTTTAAGCCTCTTGGCTTGCCTCAAGTACTTGGGCCATTTGCATGCTTTACTTGCTTGAATTAGTTGGTTTGGCACCTCTATTTTGTGCAATTTCAGAGCTTGTGTTGCATGCTAATTGTCTATTGTTTGGTCTCTTTAAGTGTGCTTAAGAGTTGCCTTGTTTATGCTTAAGGTGTTGGACCATGATTGCATGCATGTGTGTGTGCATTTTTGGCCTTCATTTCCTTGGTTTTGGCCACTGATTTTAGGCCTAATTAGAGTTACCTAGATCATGTTTAAGACCATCATTTGCTCGGTTGCATGCTTGCCTCATGTTTGCTAGTATGCTTGCACAAGTGCCTTGTCATGCCATGTTGCATCCTTAGCTTGCATGCCTAGGTTGCATTGCATTTTGCATGCATGCCTTGTTCCTTGATTTGGTGATAGGAATTGGGTCTTGTTTTGTTTGATTGGTTTGCATTTCATTTGACATGAAAGTGCACACTCGGTTCTTTGGGCCATCATGCATGGAAATGCGTGATTGGTGGTCCGAGAATCGAGACACATGCTTCTTTGAGTCACAAACATGATAGGGGGCATGATTAGTGCATACATTACTTGAATTGTATTGCCATGCAAGTTTTGCCCTCTGCTGCTGTGAGTTGCAGGTTCTGCAGGTATTGTTTGCCGACCGGCAGCATTTTGTGCCGGTCGGCAGTAAGTCATCAGCCGATGGGTTCATTTTGTGCCGATGGCCACATCCTAGTACCAGTGGTCATTCTACTTAGCCGGTGGGATCCCCCAGTATCCTGAGAGGCATTCCTGAGACTTTGGCAGTTTTTAGAGGAGCAAAGCAGGGAAAACAGAGGCAGACTATGCATGGCAGTGCGATTCCGAGCAAGTCCCGAGCATGCGCTGCATCTGACCCGCTTCCCGAGGGTTTTACTGTTTTAATTAAATTGATTAATTTGTTTAGTTAATTTAATTGATCTGTAATATTTAATTAGCTTGCGTAGTTAATTAATTTGTATATTCTTTTGGTCCCTCCGAGCGAGGGCAAATCTGTAATAAGTGTGCGTGAGTGGTGTGCATGTCTTCCAACCCCCACTTCTTTCTTCCCTTTTATTTACCCGCTTACGATGGTAGATTAGGGCACGTTTATTTTAGCATACCTTATGCAATGCATGCGTGCATCCATACATTTGTCTTACATGCACCGGGCTTGGTACATTATACAAACCGCATTGTATCTTCAAATCTAACTTGAATACGTGCACCGAATGATTGCATTCCACATGCCATTTTAGGGTTAGCCGAGCCTATCCTAATCACATTCTGCTTGTGTTGCATTAGCCATTTAACATGAACTAGGACATGCATGTTTGCTAACTAGTTCATTGTTTTGGCATGGAGTACAATGTAAGTATTTATGCTTTAGCATCTCGCATGCGTGTGAATGTTGCCATGACAGCATGATTACCATGTGGCTAAATGCTTATATGAGATAAACTGTTTGAATGCCTGTGGGTGGAGGTTGGATTGCTTGAGTTGGAAAAACTCGTTGAAATCCGTGTTTTAGCCTACTTGCGAGTAGCAAATTCCAAAGCATTTTTCAAAACGAACGGATATGCAATGCTTGTTTCCAAATTAGGCAATCTAGTCTATACTTGTTTGCTGTGCGCATAACATAGTAATTCTAGGCTAATAACCGGAACGAGAGCACATAACGTTTTCAAAATCGGATATCATGGTTAGTAGAGGCCGGTCTTCAGACCGGGCGAAAGGGGGTGCTCATAGCTGACCTTCCCCGATCGTACCCAAGCTCCCGAGCCAAGACAACTTTGGTGATGACGGACACGTGGCCTTCGGCACCGAGTCAGGGTTTCCTAAATTTCCCATTTTAAAAATATTTAGGTGGCGACTCTGTATCTGGCAAAGCAGTCCATGTTTGGCACTTCTTTTCAAAATCTATTTTTTTTCTCAAAACGATTTGCCAGAGTTGGACTCTTTGGTTCAGATTAAGAACCACAACAAACAAAAAAAAGGGGAGTCCGAACTGTAGCCGAGGTCCCCCGCGGGCTTGTTTACAGTTTCTGGCGACTCTGCTGGGGAGTTTAGAGAGCTTGACTCGAACTCGTGATATCCTGTTTTGATTACACTTATGTGTTTCTTTGCATTGCATGTGCATTGGTGCGCCTAGGACACCGTGTTGGCCATCTGCTATTCCTGAGCGGTTTGCCGGAGGCTTGACTTTGTCAAAGCATGCCACAAGGCTGACCGGTTGCGGGCTCTGCCAGTATGGGAACACAAACCCCGGTTTTACCGGGGCACCCTTTTTGACCATTCGACCTAGTGCATATCGAAATCCATAGTGACCATTCCAAACTAGGACAGGTTGCTTACCCGATATAGGTTGTTTGAAACTGCTGTGTGCGTAGTGAAACCCTAGCTCCTGACAAAATAGGACAGGGAAACCCTACCCCAACATAGGGGTGTATTGGCTCTCATTTACCTGCTATGTGCTTTTAGAGTGTATCTCTACAGGGAACACACATATCAGTTTGCGAGATTGGGTATCAGGCCCGAGGGCACCAGTATCAGTGTTGTTGAGAATCGGTTATGTCTGCGGGTATCAGTTCAGTTTTGAACAGTGATTCTGGGGAACAGTGATCAGTAGTAGAGTGCAGTTGATCGGCTACACCCGTGTTTGATCTGTTTGGGACTGAAATACTGCTTGTTTTCCGTTTCAGTTCAGAGATTCAGAGAGTTGATCCAGAACAGCTAGTGTCTTCTCCTTGCCGCGGCAGGACTTAGTATGACGCAGAATCCAGAAGAGATCATGGTCATGACGGCCGCGTTGGATCAAGGAATCACCCTACACAGTAAGACTACTGTTGATATGCCACATCCACCCAAATCGCCGATTGCACACCCAGTCTGGGCCCCTCAGCTATATCAGGCTCGTGAGCCTACTACATTTGAACTAATGGGGATGATAGGTGATCTCCAGAGGTCTGTGGCGGATCTCGCCTATGGGATGTCAGCTTCACCGTTAGCTGCACCGGACGCCGGGAGCTTTGTACCCCAGGAGCCCCCGCTGTTGGGCCGAATTGTTATTGAACTTAGTCAACCAGAGATGGCCTCCAGTTATAACAATGACGTGTAAACATCAACCCAAACCCTCAATCAGGCCGAGGCCAGAGGTAAAAATAAAATGAAGATAGATGCCGACCCTATCGAGCAGCTGCTGTGGGCAGTCGAGGCTATGAAAGCCGGGGGGATGAACAAGGAACAGATATCTGCAGTCATGACAAAAGCTGTGGAGGACGCTTTCGCCACTCTGCCTGAGGGCAGTTCCAATCAATCAGAAAATCGGGATAGGCCCCGTCATGCCAAAACAGTTCCTCCCACTCCCAACCTTGCACCCGGGAAGGATCAGAAATCCAAGGCCGCACCTGCCGACCCGTTCGCTAGTGTATCTAGCAAGAGTACTCAGGCTCCAAAGTACCTGCTCCGAGGGCATAGGGTCTTCCATCCTCTCTACATGCCTTTGTCTAGGGCACTTTTGATTTTGGCCAAAAAGGGGCACCTTAAACCCTTGGAGCCTTGACCCCTACCGAAGAATCTCCCTGCTACTCATGATGCTGCTTTGTACTGTGCGTACCACCAGCAAACCGGCCATGCCACTGATAATTGCTTCCGCCTCCGTCATGAGGTACAGGATTTGATTGACAACGAGGTTATCCTCCCCCCCACCTCAGCAAAGTTCGTCACCACCCAGTTGGATTTTGAGGACACATATACTGCAAGTATGTAATCAGAAGGTGAACCGCCTGCGGGCAGTGCCTGGCGCATTTTTGGATGTGGCATTTGGCACGCATTTTTGAGCATCTGCCAATGCTAGTTTTGTAAATTCTGACTTGGGTGTCGAGTCAGTCTTTTGTTTTGTTTTGAGCCTGTCTATCTGCATTGAGTCAGTCCTTCTGCTTACAGGGTCTGTCTTGTTGTAATGAGTCAGTCCCTCTTGTATAGTGTACCAGGTGATTTCGGGGTTGTTGCCTCAAACACCGTTTTGTCTTGTAATTAGTTGTTTTTTCTTTTTGAGTCTGTTGCTGCCGAGGAGCCAGTTATACCAACAAAATCTGAATGAAACAGCTATGGCTATCACGTTCCGTACTTGTTGCTATTTGAGTCAGCCGTGCCAGAGGATGTGAATGGAACGACAGTACATACCACCTACTCTCTTGTGCCTTAAACATCGTTGTAATGACCTAAGCTTTTCAGAAAAACCCTTTTTGAACACTGCGCTGATAAAAACGAAGAGTAAGGAATTCCTCGGGTTTTGCAAAAATTTTGATCATTTTGAGAGAAAGAGAGGCATGCTAAGCTTTTAATGAATGAAGTCATGCTTGTCGGCGTGAGTACTGAGAAGGATCCTGGTTTGATCCAGACTGGTTCCACACTATCTTCTGCGCGAGCGATTTGTCGCTTTCTTCAAAACTTTCAAAAACGAAATGTTTCGCGCAGTCTTGCGAAGACCTGTGTGGAATTGCTCTTGAGATTGTGCAGCCCAGGATCGCTCTCAGCCTCAAGATTCAATTTATCTGTTGCAAACTGGAAACTGTTCAAAACGTTCAACAGTGCCATGAAACGCCCGTGTGGCCCATTTTGAGGCAGCCCTCGAGCAAGAGGCATCAAAGTCAGATCAAGGAGATCAGATCCCACCCGGCAAGGCTCGTGAAGTAGCAGTGATGGACTTTTCTGCAAATCAACACAACGGTCATTCTCCTGGACACAGAAAGGCTTCAATCTCAAAACCATTTGACATGGACAAAGCTACACTTTTACCCTTTGAGAGGCTCGCTGGGCCGAAAACCCGAAAGGGCGACCCAGGCAAAAGTTAGAGCAAGAAAAAGAAAAAGAAAAAGAAAAAAATGAAAATGCAAAAGAAATAAAAAAAAAATGAAAATGCAAAAGAAAAGAAAAGAAAAGAAAAAGAAAAAGAAAAACATAGCTCGCAAGGTCGAAAACCCGCATTGGGCACCTTGGCAAAAGTTAGAGCCTAAACAGTGAATGTTAAAATACCCGAGTGTACCTTAACCGGAACTACGTAAGGCTTGATTCCCATGTTTGGGATACGCAGCCAACTTCATCTTGAAGTCCAGCCCCCAACGCTTCCATAGCGTCTCAGTCCATGTCATGGTTTTGATCATTTGTGCCTCCTCCGAATCCAATGTCTCGATTGCGGCAACCTGGAACTACGTGATTAACTTCCTCTTGAAGTCCAACCACCAACACCTTCCAGGTGACTGTGTCCATATATTGATTCAGACCGTCTTCGCCTCCTCCGCGTCCGAGGGTCCGATTGTCATCAACAAGGACTGGTTTACAAAATGCCGTGGCATCATCCAAACAAGGGGCAACTTTCCGTTGCCATGCATTGCTATAAGTTGCCTTGAGTTGCCATCCAAACCAGGGGCAATTTTCCATCGTCCCCAATCCGAGGTTGCGCATCTCGAGGGTAAGTTCCGCGCTCGTTGAGCGTTGGTTGTTTGGAAAAATAGTTTTTGAAAATTTTTACTGAAGTTTGACTATTTTCTCGAAAACTATTTCATTTTTCAAAATTGGACCATGTTTGGACCCAAAAGGGAAAATTTTCAGTGCTCACAGCCTGATTTGCATGATTTTGAATCAAAAATCGAACAAGTATGTTAATCCAACTCTCATTTTGATCAAAACTGTTTTAGAAAACAAAGAATGGTCAAAGTGACGAACTAGGGGCACAATTGAGTCAGGTCTTATGTCTTTCCCCCGTCAACATACACGCCAGAAAGGCACCCTATCTACCAGAAGAAGTGGCTGCAAGCTAGCTATATCGGGCATGAGCCCACAACCTCTCATTTACCCATCAACTGCTCTGGGAAGGGATTGAAAATGAGAGATTAAAGAATAGAGAGGTGTAAGTTGAGAGAAAAGTAAGAAGAGGGTTTTGAGAGAAAAACCGAGCCTGAGGGCCGAGTGATGTGAGTATCACAAATCAGAAAGGGTGGGAAATAATACCTGGAGGAATTGGCTCCTCGAGATTTGAGGTCTTTTTGTAAACATGTCCGTGTGTCGTGTCTTTTGGTTTGTCGGTCTCGATTTTGGCTTTGAGTCTTTTCCGAGTGTGTGTCGTTATGATAGGTCGCGTGCCTTTCGTTTCTTTGTTTGAGTCCCTCCGCTGTGTTCTGTGGTAGGCTCGATACCCCGGTTGGAAACCCTTTTTTTATTTCAAAAAAAATCGTTTGTGCTCAGAATGCTGTGCCATTCTCTACATTCGTGCGAAGCAAGAGAAGGAAAAAGGAAAATTTGGGACATCCGAGTGTGTTTCAACTGCAACCATGTCAGCTTTTGTGGTCCGTCTTGTCAGATTGGGGCTGTTTGTTCAGGGTTTGCTGTGTGCGGAATGAACCGAGTGCTGTATTATGGGCTGTATGCAGATCAATCCCCAGTAGAGTATGGGCTGTATTATTCAGTTTGAGTAGTGGTTTGTATGAGTTGTTTGCTGTTAATTGGTTGGTTATCCGATTATCATAGTGCAAGTGCTCGAATTACAAGTATTCACTTTTCAGACAACAGATTAAGATCATTTACATTTGAGGTGTAATATGATGCAATACAGTGCAAGGTATGAAATGTGCAGATATAACACTCTTTTTCGGACAAAAAGTTTGTTTCATTTCATAATCTTTTCAAGTACATAGTTTCGAAGGAAACAAAATCTGCCTGCGGCAGTACAAAGTACCCTAACTACTAACCAAAAGGGGAAAATGCAAAAAAGAATAAAAATAGTAAAAATCTGTATCAAATGTCAAAAATGGCCCCGGGGCTATCAATCTGTCCTAGTCCTCTTCCTGGACGAAGGTCCAGGAGCATCATCACCAAGAGCATCACCAGGGGCATCGCCGTCTGAGCTCGAGTCCGAGCCATCACCGGTCTCCTCCGCCTCTGTCTCTGCCTCAGACTCGTCATCTGGAACCGGAGCCCGCGAGCTGCTCCCGACATGAGTGCGCCCCCCTCTGGTGCGGGGATATACTTTGCCATCCCGGGTAGAAATGGGAGGTCCAGCTGGAGCGCCACCCACCGGAGGAATCTGGAAGGGAGGCTGAAAAAGCATGAAAGACGAATGCATCAGAATATTGTGAGCAGTGAATCAGTACAGAATGCAGTGTATGAGTACAGTTTGTGAATGCTGTGAGCAGTGAATCAGTACAGAATGCAGTGTATGAGTGCAGTCTGTGGATGCTGTGAGCAGTTTGTCAGTGCAGAATGCAATGTATGAGTATAGTGTGTGGGTGCCGTGAGCAGTTTATCAGTACAGAATACGGTGTATGAATACAGTGTATGTATGCTGTGAGCAGTGAATCAGTGCAGGGTGCAGTGTGTAAGTATCGTGTATCAGATGCCGTGAGCAGTTTATCAGATGATTGTGTTGTGTATCAGATTATGTAAAGCAGTTTGTGTATGGTTTGAGGCTGTGGTCAGAAAGAACATACCGGAATGCTGTAAAGGGCTAGGAGGTCGAAGGTCCGCTGTAGCATCCCCATCATGGAGGCATTCATCTCCAATGACTGCCGGGTGTACTCAGAAGACGCCTGCAAAAGTATCAGATACATCAGTATTCTGTGGAATATCAAATAAATTGAAATGAAATGACTGTACAAAAATGCAGTAATACATACCGGAGGCAAGTCGGGGATACCAACAAACTCGTGACCAGCCGGTGGAGGAGCGAAAGGGATCTGATAGGTCGCCCCACCCTGCCCTCTGAAAGTCAATGAAGCGGGCAGAGCAGGCCAACCGGTCCCCCCGCCCTCGCTGAACTCCGCCCCTGCCACGGACTCGAGCTCTCCTCGGCGCTCCCCCTCCAGCCCTCACTCCCGCTCCAGCCGCTGGCGCCGCAGGCCTCTCTCTCTCCGCCCGGCAGCCGCCGCTCAGAGGTCGCATGATGAAGGTCCGGATGTACTCCGAGTAATCGCCCTCACCTCTGAAGCCGTCTGCCTCCCAGCCAAGGGTGTAGTCCGCCATCTGCTCGGCGGTGAATCTCTCGGTATCCCTCATATGCTCAGGAGGGTGCATCGGGACTATCTGCTCCGGTAAACCCAGGGTCTGGCGTAGGAAACGCTCGACCAGGTACCAAGCCCGACAGACCGGGCCCTCTAGCAGAATCCGGTAACGCGAGGTCTCATTGGCACCGGCAAACCGATCCCGCATCATGGCTGGCAGTGGAGCCCACGGCTGCCAGGTGATCTGAAAATGAAGTACAGTTTGTTATCTACCGTTATTGAAACATGCAGTGGAGAGATGAAACTGAAATGAACTGCAAGTAAAACATACCTCCGCGGGGGTGATGGTGTCGAAGTAGCGGCGGAAGAAGCTAAATGTCTCTCGCGGCCTCCGGGTGCATCTCCCGTCAAAGCGACACGAAAAAGGGATGACCAGAGGAGTCTCCGTCTCCGGTACGGGGGCAAGCCTAGGAAAGTAGGCATAAACCCACAACTACAAGGTAAATACCAGTGCATTTATCAGATAAAGCAGAATATAGAGTAAAAGCAGAAATAGCAGAGCCGTGTGCTGTGCAGTGTGTTGAGCAGAGTGTGCAGTGTGAGCAGTGTACAGTCAGTGTAAAGCAGAGTATGTGTGTGCCGTGTGTACAGTATACAGCAAGTGTTAAAGCAGACTACAGTGTGTGCAGTGTGCAGAGTACAGCAAATATATAACAGAAATGAAAGGCAGAAAAAGAAATGTACCTCACGCCAGTAGCCCCCGAGCAACTGTCCGCTACCACGGGAAGCTGAGCTCATATATCCATAAAGAGTGGCCAGAGCGGCGCCACCCCAGTCATAACGAAAGATGTCTCTAACGTCCACCAGTGCGCTGAGCAGGCAGAGAGGCACTGTGTTCGCCCGGTCGGCGAAGATGGTCGTCCCAAACAGGAACATAAGGAAGCCGCGTGCGTATCTCTCCACGGCCTCTGGGGTCATCGGGGCTGCATCGACAAGGAGGGGCTGGACTCTGAACTGCACCTCAAACCAGGAGTATCGGACGAAGCTGGGACGCGCAAGAGGCGGTGCCGCGCCGAGCAAGTAGACCTGAGCCGCGGTCCACTCGTCCATATCAATGTCAAAGGGGATCGGATCACCCCCCTACCCCGATGCCTGTGAGCATCGAGAAATCGTAAGGGGTCATCGTCATGTCCCCAGTCGCAGACAAGTGAAATGAATCGGTGGTGTCCCACCACCTCTCCACCAGAGCGGTGAGGAGAGGTCTGCACGTAGTAAGCCTGGAGAGTCCTCTGCAGAATGCGCCAAAGCCGGCCTGGTCCACAATATGGCAAACTGCGCCGGGAAGCTCGGCGTACCACTCACGAGCGACGGTATTCCCATACCCGCGGATGGTATGGGAATCTCCCTGTTTTCAAACAAATAGTTGCGAAGCAATATAAAATATACAGTGTTGAAGAAATAGTGAATCAGGGGTGTTTTGGGAAGTTGGTAAAAAGCTGGCTTTTGGCTTTTTACTAAGTTTTTTGGCTTTTTTGATAGTGATTTGGGAAGTTGGTAAATAGTTGGCTTTTTTGCTTTTTGATTTAATATTTTTTAAAAGTGTCACATCACTACAAAATGACCAAAATACCCTCAGCCAATTGAAGAAATTTACCTAAGCTGAGGGTAATTTTGTAAATAGTCAAGTTGCGTTTTTGGCATTTTCTGCATTTTTGCTGGAGCTTCCCAAATGGCATTTTTAGCTTTTTTGCACACTTTGGCGTTTTGTTCCCCAACCAAAAAACGTGGCGTTTTGACCGGGTTGCCAAAACGGCACTCAGTGCAAATCTAGCATGCGTGCAAGTTTATCAGATTCAAACAGATACCGGGTGCCGGTGTGCTTACAGTGAACTACAACGTGTGATGCGTCAGCATGTTTGAGTGGTTCAGTGCAAATTTGGCATACGTGCATATTTTCATATTCAAAACAGATACCGGGTGCCGGTGTGTTTACAGTGAACTACAACGTATGATGCGTCAGCATGTTTGTGTAGATCAGCGCAATGTAGCATGTGTGCATATTTTCAGATTCAAATAGATACCGGGTGCCGGTGTGCTTATAGTGAACTACAACGTATGATGCGTCAGCGTGTTTGAGTGGTTCAATGCAAATGTAGCATGCGTGCATGTTTTCAGATTCAAACAGGTATCGGGCAGTGGTGTTTGCAGTGAAATACGGTGTGTGCCGTGGTTTGAGTGGTTCAAGGCTAGTGCGGTGTGTGCATGTGTCAGTCTTAAACAGATAATCAGTTGCAAACACGTTTGTAATCGATTACAATATACAGTGTATCAGTGTATCGGCACTAAGCAGTTAAAGACTGTAATCAGTTATGGCAATTGACAGTTTAAAGCATCCTACATTACAGAAAGTAAAGCAGAGAAAGAAGGTTACCTCGGAAGCGCCGGAGGATAGGTGGGAGGCAGGCTCACGTAGCAGGAGCTCGGGATCCAACGCCATGTCGAAACTCCTGAACTGACGCAGTCCGTCGGGTGGCAGAACATGAATCCCCGGCCGGTAGGTCGCCGGGTCGAACGGGCGCTCGCTCAAAGGTAGGAGCTCAACCCTGGGATCCATCTCGTGATCCGAGGGAGTCCCACCACGCGGAATGTCGTCGGCCATGTCAAGAGTGATGAGAAAATGGTCGGAGAATGAAAATCGGGTCGGAATACAAAGAGTCAACCGAAAAGTCAACTCCCGGGAGGGTGGAAAATGGCCGGAAAGGTCGGGATGTGAAAAGGCACGGAAATGGAGAGGAAAGTGAGGGGAACAAACCCCAAAAAGGTGGAAACGGCAAAAGAGGCACCGAAACAAAGATTTGTTCGGTTGAAAATGTCCGAAACGCAAAGGTAATCGCGAATCCGACGACGAAAAGGGCGCGAGAACGCGAAGAAAACGAGGAAACGAGGAAGAAAAGAGACTCTAGAGAGAGAGAGAGAGTTTGTTTTCGGCGGAGGCTAATGAATAGAATAGGGTTTGGAACCCTATTTTAAAAACACCCATGGTGAAATGTCGAATCTGCCCCGATCCAGGAACTTTTTGCCGGTCGGCAACATTTTGTGCCGGCCGGCAGAATATTGTGCCGATGGAATTATTTTGTAGCCGGTGGACAGCCGGTGGATTCCCCTTCCGGCCGATGGTGTTCCCACAACCTTGTTTAGGCAATATGAGTGGTTTTTGGTCATCATGGCTCGAGAAAGTGCAAGAAAGTGTATCTCCGACATTCAACCGGCCTCCGTTTTGACCTCGGACCGTGTCTTCTGTGCGTGGCACTCAAATTCATGCAATGTTGTATCCTTTTGTATCCTTTTGCCTTTTTACAAGATTCAAAAGTTGCCCCGCGTGCGTTGCATGCATTCATCATGTTGTCTGGCGCGTTGCGTCGTGCCGTCATGCACATCCCTCATGCATTGTCATGCATTTTATTACAAGCGTTGTCATGCATTGTCATGCACCTTAATACATACGTCGCCTTGCACATCATTCGTGTTGTCGTTGCCTCGCACACCATTTGTGTTGTCGTGCATCTCCTTATTTTGCATTATCATGCATTTCAAAAAGAAAAGAAAAGAAAAAAAAATGTGCGTTGTCGCGCACTCGAGTCACACTTGCATTGTTTTACATTTTGTGTGGCATGCGTGTCACGCTTGCATTGTTTTATATTTCATGTGGCATGCGTGTCACACTTGCATTGTTTTACATTCCTTATGGCATGCGTGTCACACTTGGCTTCATTTTGCATCCTTTGAGGCACGCGTACCTCATTGGCTTCATTTTGCACCCTTTGAGGCACGCGTACCTCATTGGCTTCATTTTGCATCCTTTGAGGCACGCGTACCTCATTGGCATCATCTTGCATCCCGTGAGGCACGCGTACCTCATTGGCTTCATTTTGCATCCTTTGAGGCACGCGTACCTCATTGGCTTCATTTTGCATCCTTTGAGGCACGCGTACCTCATTGGCTTCATTTTGCATCCTTTGAGGCACGCGTACCTCATTGGCATCATTTTGCATCCTTTGAGGCACGCGTACCTCATTGGCTTCATTTTGCATCCTTTGAGGCACGCGTACCTCATTGGCATCATTTTGCATTCCGTGAGGCACGCGTACCTCATTTGCATCATTTTGCATCCTTTGAGGCACGCGTACCGCATTGGCATACATTTT